>JASTWP010001013.1:0-95337 GCA_030770255.1 Temnothorax ravouxi | reverse complement strand
CAGAATGGTTTTTGCTTTAACTTTCGCAAATTTGGAGATATCGATCTATTTCCATTTTTATTATATTTATCAGTCTTTTCGACCGCCAAATTCATATACAGGGTGTCCCTGAATCCTTGGTACTTTTCTCAGATTTAGATAGAGCGAGCCAAACTGAGTCGAAAAGTCATGTACCATTTTTGCAATTTTCGCAATAGTTTCTGAGTTATTAATGATTAAAAATCGCCGTATTAGCCCGCCACCGCCAAATCCAAGCGCGCGGCGAGAAGCGGCCGCCACGCGGTCGGCGCGCGGGCAGTTGTTTACTACAAGCGGCGATGATCACGCACGAGCGGCGCGTAACGCCGGGCCCCCGTCCTGAGCGATGATAGTTTCTCGCATTTTTTTAAATAGAAAGAAAATATTTTAACATAGACAAATTTTTTGTGCGTACGTATGTACATACGTGTGTACATGCATACACAGGAAAATATCAATTGCACTGTTTTAAAAAGCGATTACTCAATTTATTTTTTTTTTTAGTAAGTAACGGTTGTCTTTAAGGAAAAATATTTTCTTGATAATAGTCTTAAAATGTACAAATTTTAGAAAGAGTCTTTATCATGTACTCGAAAGAAGAATTTATACTCCTTCAAAGAACATAATAAAATTTTATCGAATAAAAAATCAAAATATAAATAAAGTAATATGAGGACCCTCGAGATTAAAATAGGAGAAATCAAGGCTGTGAGGGAGATGTCAGACGCAGATCACAGTGCGTAATATCAGAAATTTATTCGTCGTTTTGATACATTACATCGATCCGTACGTTTCGGTTCAGTTTTTGAGCCATCTTCAGCGGTAGTTACAGAAATTAAGTTACACGTTCTCCGTACTGTATGGTGAGTGTACTGATTCCAGTATCAGAAACATAGACCAATTGATTCATATCTGTAAATTTGTTTAATTAATGTTGAGATATTAAAAAGATCCCTTAGGAAATTCACCATTCGGTCTGAAAAAACGTGGAATACAAAGCCATGTGCAATACTCTCTGCGAGAAGACGTGACGATCTTATCGACACGACACATGCACAGCAATGATATGAAAGATCTTGCAAGAAGAGGCATGTCGTAGGTCAACACACCGGCGAGGATTATAACAAAGCACGATTTGACACCGTCTCAAAATGACACGGATTTTTTGCATCATGCATATGTCACGGTTTTGAGCAAAGTAATCCATGCTCATGAACTTTGGTCGTTGGCAAATCGGGTTTTACTATTGATACATGCAATGTTGTGACGGTGTCAAATTGTGCTTTGTTATAATCCTCGCCGGTGTGTTGACCTACGACATGCCTCTTCTTGCAAGACCCTTCACATAATTGTGTGTCGTGTCGACAAGATCGTCAAGTCTCGCAGAGAGTATTCATTATGTACATGCTCTGTATTCCACGTTTTTCAAGACAAATAGTGAGTTTCCTAAGGATCTTTTTAATATCTCAACATTAATTGAACAAATTTACAGATATGGATCAATTGGTCTATGTTTCTGATACTTTGAATCAGCAAACTCATCATACGTACGGAGAACGTGTAACTTAACTTCTGTAACTACCGCTGAAGATGGCTCAAAGCTGAGCCGAAACGTACGAATCGATGTAATGTATCAAACGACGAATAAATCAGTTATTTTGATATTGCGCACTGTAATCTGCGTCTGACCCTCATAGCCTTGACTTCTCTTATCAAAATAATTAGCAAATTAAATTTTTGTTTTAATTTTATATTTTTAACTGAAGAACTGATAATTAGAATTTAGAATATTATTTATTTAAGTAATATTATCAAGAAAACATTTTTTGTAAAGATCATCGTTACTTAAAAAAGAGAAAACTGAGTAACTGGTTGTCTTAGCATTAGAATGATATCTTTTTTGCGTGTGCGTATACGGCACGCCATTTTACTATTTAATATCATCATAAAATTTCTACAAATTAAATTGATACTCAAAGAAAAGAAATTATTATTACGTCTAGACATACTTATAATTCATCGATTATTATTAAGCTATAATTGAAAATGCAGAATTACAGTTATGTCTAGACAAAATATTAATTCTGAATTTTTTTACGTTATGACATAAAAATTTTCGGGAATTAAAATTATGTGCATAATTGTAATTCCGAATTTTACTTATGTACGCA
Organism: Temnothorax ravouxi; assembly: GCA_030770255.1. Taxonomy (NCBI): domain Eukaryota; kingdom Metazoa; phylum Arthropoda; class Insecta; order Hymenoptera; family Formicidae; genus Temnothorax; species Temnothorax ravouxi. Next base: position 93,148 of record JASTWP010001013.1, on the reverse strand, counting down.
ATTTTAATACTTGAATTTCTATTATGTACACAATTGTAATTCTGGAATTACTTTTTTTCTTTTAGTAAGTAACAGGGTTCTTTAAGAAATATATTTTCTGGATAATTATCTTAAAATGTATTCATCACAAATTTTAGAAAAAGTCTTTATTATGTACTGGAAAGAGAATTTTATACTTTTTCAAAGAACATTATAAAATTTATAAGCGGTATTATTTGACAAAACTGACGTTGCGTATAATGTCGTACAATTACATTAATTCAATCCACATAACAGTTCTTCAATATTTATAATCATGGATCGCGATATAAGATCGCGAGCCAAAAAATAATTCAAAACAGAAGTCGTTTTTGTTCGACCCAACTGGCCAATAATTTATTAATTTCATAACGTTTCGGCTGCAATTTCAGCCCTTCTCAAGTGAATAATCACGCCATCAATCATCAATAACCGCATACAAAAAATCCATTACATTGCTGACATCGTGACCAAACTACGTCATGCATAGGGTAAACTCGGGTAAGATGGCCATATTGTTATTTCGACTAGTGCACGCACATAAACAACTGTAAATATTGATTATCTTTGAGACTGACTACAAAAATGCACTGTTTAGCCATTATTAGAGAAATTACAGCAACATGGGCCATCTTTTCCGTATGGCCATCATATCCGAGTTTACCCTACGTAAAGCTAAAAGGCGAAAAAAACTAGCGATTATTTTATCTTATTGACTATCGTTAGTTTTTTCGCCTTTTAGCTTTACGTAGGGTAAACTCGGATATGATGGCCATACGGAAAAGATGGCCCATGTTGCTGTAATTTCTCTAATAATGGCTAAACAGTGCATTTTTGTAGTCAGTCTCAAAGATAATCAATATTTACAGTTGTTTATGTGCGTGCACTAGTCGAAATAACAATATGGCCATCTTACCCGAGTTTACCCTATGCATGACGTAGTTTGGTCACGATGTCAGCAATGTAATGGATTTTTTGTATGCGGTTATTGATGATTGATGGCGTGATTATTCACTTGAGAAGGGCTGAAATTGCAGCCGAAACGTTATGAAATTAATAAATTATTGGCCAGTTGGGTCGAACAAAAACGACTTCTGTTTTGAATTATTTTTTGGCTCGCGATCTTATATCGCGATCCATGATTATAAATATTGAAGAACTGTTATGTGGATTGAATTAATGTAATTGTACGACATTATACGCAACGTCAGTTTGGTCAAATAATACCGCTTATAAATTTTATAATGTTCTTTGAAAAAGTATAAATTCTCTTTTCCAGTACATAATAAAGACTTTTTCTAAAATTTGTGATGAATACATTTTAAGATAATTATCCAGAAAATATTATTTCTTAAAGAACCCTGTTACTTACTAAAAGAAAAAAAAGTAATTCCAGAATTACAATTGTGTACATAATAGAAATTCAAGTATTAAAATTGCGTACATAAGTAAAATTCGGGAATTACAATTATGCACATAATTTTAATTCCCGAAAATTTTTTATGTCATAACGTAAAATAAATTCAGAATTAATATTTTGTCTAGACATAACTGTAATTCTGCATTTTCAATTATAGCTTAATAATAATTCGATGAATTATAAGTATGTCTAGACGTAATAATAATTTCTTTTCTTTGAGTATCAATTTAATTTGGTAGAATTTTTATGATGATATTAAATAGTAAAATGGCGTGCCGTATACGCACACGCAAAAAAGATATCATTCTAATGCTAAGACAACCAGTTACTCAGTTTTCTCTTTTTTTAAGTAACGATGATCTTTACAAAAAATGTTTTCTTGATAATATTACTTAAAATAAATAATATTCTAAATTCTAATTATTCAGTTCTTCAGTTAAAAATATAAAATTAAAACAAAAAATTTAATTTGCTAATTATTTTGATAAGAGAAGTCAAGGCTATGAGGGTCAGACGCAGATTACAGTGCGCAATATCAGAAATAACTGATTTATTCGTCGTTTTGATACATTACATCGATTCGTACGTTTCGGCTCAGCTTTGAGCCATCTTCAGCGGTAGTTACAGAAGTTAAGTTACACGTTCTCCGTACCGTATGATGAGTTTGCTGATTCAAAGTATCAGAAACATAGACCAATTGATCCATATCTGTAAATTTGTTCAATTAATGTTGAGATATTAAAAAGATCCCTTAGGAAACTCACTATTTGTCTTGAAAAACGTGGAATACAGAGCCATGTACATAATGAATACTCTCTGCGAGACTTGACGATCTTGTCGACACGACACACAATGATGTGAAGGGTCTTGCAAGAAGAGGCATGTCGTAGGTCAACACACCGGCGAGGATTATAACAAAGCACAATTTGACACCGTCACAACATTGCATGTATCAATAGTAAAACCCCGATTTGCCAACGACCAAAGTTCATGAGCATGGATTACAATTTGCTCAAAACCGTGACATATGCATGATGCAAAAAATCCGTGTCATTTTGAGACGGTGTCAAATCGTGCTTTGTTATAATCCTCGCCGGTGTGTTGACCTACGACATGCCTCTTCTTGCAAGATCTTTCATATCATTGCTGTGCATGTGTCGTGTCGATAAGATCGTCACGTCTTCTCGCAGAGAGTATTGCACATGGCTTTGTATTCCACGTTTTTCAGACCGAATGGTGAATTTCCTAAGGGATCTTTTTAATATCTCAACATTAATTAAACAAATTTACAGATATGAATCAATTGGTCTATGTTTCTGATACTTGGAATCAGTACACTCACCATACAGTACGGAGAACGTGTAACTTAATTTCTGTAACTACCGCTGAAGATGGCTCAAAACTGAACCGAAACGTACGGATCGATGTAATGTATCAAAACGACGAATAAATTTCTGATATTAACGCACTGTGATCTGCGTCTGACATCTCCCTCACAGCCTTGATTTCTCCTATTTTAATCTCGAGGGTCCTCATATTACTTTATTTATAATTTTGATTTTTTATTCGATAAAATTTTATTATGTTCTTTGAAGGAGTATAAATTCTTCTTTCGAGTACATGATAAAGACTCTTTCTAAAATTTGTACATTTTAAGACTATTATCAAGAAAATATTTTTCCTTAAAAACAACCGTTACTTACTAAAAATAAATAAATAAATTGAGTAATCGCTTTTTAAAACAGTGCAATTGATATTTTCCTGTGTATGGCATGTACACACGTATGTACATACGTACGCACAAAAATTTTTCTATGTTAAAATATTTTCTTTCTATTTAAAAAAATGCGAGAAACTATCATCGCTCAGGACGGGGGCCGGCGTTACGCGCCGCTCGTGCGTGATCATCGCCGCTTGTAGTAAACAACTGCCCGCGCGCCGACCGCGGGGCGGCCGCTTCTCGCCGCGCGCTTGGATTTGGCGGCGGGCGGGCTAATACGGCGATTTTTAATCATTAATAACTCAGAAACTATTGCGAAAATTGCAAAATGGTACATGACTTTTCGACTCAGTTTGGCTCGCTCTATCTAAATCTGAGAAAAGTACCAAGGATTCAGGGACACCCTGTATAATTCTTTAACATTTGGTTGATTAGATTCAGCTTTATATGCGGTTAAAGGTCCATAATTTTGATTGCTTCCTCTGTGAGAAAGCCAAAATAAATAAATATAAATAATTATGGCTTAAAATAGAGGAAGCAATGCAGGTTTCTACTTGCTTACTTAAAAAATATGAGGAAGCAATGTATGTACAAGTTTCTACTTGCACCCTGTTTATATTAGAAATTATTTTTATATTATTTACTAAAAAAGATTTCGAGCGATAGAGTTGTCTTTCGCTATCGCACGGAGAAAAGAGCATGCGCACTCTCTTTCACTCGGCAACTGCTTCACGCACAACTGCTATGCTGCGTCTTCCTCTATTGCATAGAATAGTACGTTCAGCGCTTCTCTGTCGCATCCCACTCGCTTACTCAAATATTCAAATATATAAGGATTTTAAAGCGCGGCAACCGCAAGTTTTAATCGATTTTGCTTAGGCAACTTAATACCACTGTGTTCGCAATAAAATTATCTTTATTTTTTGTATAGATCAATTAAAGATAACAGATGAGTGTAAATTATTAACACTAACTCATCTGTTTATACCTGGCAACCCGGTAATAGGGACCAGTAAAAGATAGGCAACCTATCTTTTCCTTTCTACTTATGCCTTGTACTTTCGATTGGTACTGAATGTTTTGAGAATACAAATAAGTGTAGAAATAAAAAAAAATTAATTAAATTATTTTTAATTAAAGGTAACCTTGACCTAATTTAATTAGGCAACCCATCCGCGATTTGTTCGTTTATTCATTATGTTTGATAAAAAATACCTTTTATTAGGAAAACAGATGGGTGAAGGTCGACGTAGGTCGGGATCTTAGACTATAAGAGGAAGCTCGTGATAATATGGAAAAAAAGAGTGCAGGGCCAGGGAGCAGAGAAACGGAAACGAAAGGAAAATGAAAAACACGGCGGAAGTGAGACACGGGAAAAGGAAGGTTCGGGTGGCGCGCAAATTTTAGCGCTCTTCCGTCTCGCTTCCATCTCGCTCTCGTCTCTCCTTTCATCTCTCATCACGCAGCCTCCATAGCCTTCCTTTTCAGTATGATCCGCGCGGTCCAAGCGTGAGCATCTCGTCCAGATTGTTACTCTGTTGTCGCGTTACTTATTTTATTTCCGCGTAAAAAACTGAATTTTGTGAAGAGAATTAAAGTTAAATTTAATTTACAATAAATATCTTTCAATTATTTCTAATAAATATACTTAGAGACAAATGTTACAAAGAGACGTCACAAGTTCTCTACGGAGTTTAACTGACTTTTTCATATAACAGTAAACTTAACGTTTATTGGTGACGTAAAGATGTAAAAAATAATCTGCCAGGCACGTTTAATAATGTCTTTAATAATGTCTGATAATTTATTATTGATTCATCAATTTTGTTCGAACTTTTTAAATTTTCGTATGTTCTATAAAACATTTATACTGCACTATTTGTATGTTATCAATTTTATTATGCTGTGAATTTAACGTGGCATTCACATTGTGAATTTAATATTACTCTACTAAAAGTTTTGCGAAGCATATTGAAGTTGAAGCCAAATTGAATTTAACTAAATATATAGTAGGTTGCTTTATTGACTTTTTAAAGAGATTATATAGCTAATCTTTTGTTATGGTAATTTTGATCGGCATATTATTTACACACTAAAACAAATTTTCAGTCAAATTTCTGTCAATTTTCACGTTTAGAACCCTCGTTTTCGTCGAACTTACGAAATTTCTAAATTTTCATGTTATAAAACTTAATAAAATTTTATTTGCACTGCTAACAGAAAAAAATAACACAAATTACTCATACCAAATTTTGTAAACTAAAATAAAATAAAGTGAATTTATATTGGATTTTCTTAATCTTAATTAATAGTTTCCATTGAAATCGTTAACTTAATAACTGCAGGTTAAATCATGCCAATGAACTTTGACGTCATATATATCACTGATAATTTTTACACAGATCTTTATTGACATTGCGGGTAGGTAGCACAAAGTTTCCAGTATGATAATATCGAGTATAAAGCTTCAAATATGTTTCAGTTTCTCTGTAATTAACAATTTCGATGTTGATTTACCGAGATTTGTTCGGATCCCGAACTTTTTGAGCTGTCACGCATACAAAGTCGATACTTTGCTATTCAAATATCGAGCGAGCCACGCGAGATTTAATAAACCCGATCGGCCGAATTCATTTTGAGATATCGAGGTGCTGTGAAATTATACAATATACAGATTTGATATAGATGGTTAAGTTTCGTATAGGCTCAAAGGTGACACGCGATACTGAAATTCAAACCCCCTTCAGCAGTTTCTTAGCAAGAATTATCGTTAATGCCATGTTTAAATTAAATATACTGGCAATCAAGCTCTCAATCATAAATCTCAATAATTATATATCTTTAAATATATAATTAAACTTCTAAGAGCTTGTTTTCTCGTAAGTTTTCTCGACTTTAATTGTTTTATAATATATAAATTAATTGACATAGTATCAGCAAAAATTATAAATTAAATAAACAAATTAAAAAATATTTTCAATAAAATATACCTACTCTTCCAATTGTGCACAATAAATTAATTAAATGTTGAATTTTTGATAAAATGGCAAAATTGTTCAAAAAAGAAGTTTATCTGCGTAATCCTTTCAAAATCGCAATTTATTTAAAATATATGTAATATGTTATATTAATCATTTCCTTAAACTTTTATTATAGAAATGTCAATCTCACGTTTGTCAGAAAATTTGCAACTAAAAAGGCTGAGAAAAATGCTTCCCGTGTATATCTAGTGCCAGAGAGAATTCACTCTATAGACTCATCTGGCCTTCGATGGCTTTTTACTTGACATTTTTGGCGGAAATTGCCTCACTCGAAGTCTCTCAGAGAATTTACGAGAATAAACCTGATAAATCCTGGATTTCTTCTGTAAACTTCTAACATTTAATAAATTATAATTTATAAAAGCCGTAACATTTTATGAGAGGAGGGATGAAGATAATAGCTCATAGACAAGTGAATAAACATTTATCACGGTTTTGTGTGAAACGCGAGTAAAAATTCCGTGAAGAAAGTGTAAAATGCCGGCTGTGTCTGAAATTCAGACAATGAACTATTTACCGAGAACGAAACAAGAGAATCAATGATGTCGAGAAACGAATAGTAGAAACTGGAAAAGTAAGTGCAATCGTATAACATCTTATAATCGATCGAATGCGATATACTGTTTCTTTGCAGGATTTGTTTACAGATTATGTTCGTTGCAGAACTGCTTCATTTATCACAAACATAAAAATATATATACATAAAAATATAATAAAGTGATATTCTAGATAAATATCTTTTTAATTACAACTTTGAAAAATTTTATGGACGTACAATACATTATTTTGTTTTAATTCCTTGATTTTCAAGAAGAAAAAATATATTTAAATTTACTAAAAATATAATATTTTAATATTACACATCTTTTTCCAGATATTTTGTTGAACATAGTTATTAAATCTAACAAAGTATATTTTTATATTTATTACTCTTGGAATTATTATTTAAGCCCTTGTTAGAATTTTTATTTGATTTAAAAGCTAAACTGGAGCTTCAAGATAAGGTCCAAGATGCTATAAAAATCTATTGAAGGATGCTAGAAGAATCTAGGGTACCCTAAGCATGCGTGATTTAGTTGCGAAGAAGGAAATTCTTGTCATTAGAGCGTGATTTTTTAAGTGCTATCACTTACGTAGATGCAATTCGATTAGCCGCATCTACGCGCGAGACTGATTAGTCGCGATCCCTTTATCGAGGATCAATAACTGTATAGCATATTGATCTCGTTGCAACATACCGTGACAAAACCCTGAGCCTTCTCGTAAGCCGTTTACATTTGGCGGAAGTCCGACATGTCTTATTAGCTACTGAATCGCATAGGACAATTAACCCAAGACTGCTTTAATATCATTCCATTTTGTTAAGACAAGAAACAATTTAATAAGCTTTATATCATTTTGACTGATATATCATTTTGACTATTTTGGTATTTCTTACATAACAAAGAACATTACTTACTTTATCTCTTAATTTTTCTGCTTTTTATTTTATTTATATATAATCCCCTTTTTCTTAGTTTTTATCAAGAGACACGGTAGTGTCTCGCATCAAGTATACGCGGAGCGAGACCGATTTTATTTTACTTGCGTGTTTTAGTTTACTTGCATATGTTTAATTTACTTGTTAATATTACGCATTTTCTGTTCAATAAAAGGACATATATAGACCAAAAAATACTGTAGACTTAAATTTGAAGTAATAAATTCTATAAAACAGTCATAATTTCCGGTTTTTGAGCATAAAAAGCCGAAATAACTGAATTACTATCGACCATTTCTCGGAAACCACTCTTTCTTTCTCTCTCTCGACAAAATTAACGTGAATCATTGCGATTGATGACGTTTTTACTAAAATCAGTGAATTAAAATCGTTATATCTCAGCAACCGTTTAGTGGATTCGTTTCTACTTTTTTGTAGCACATCAGGAAGACTAAAAGAACATTCTCACAAATTTTTATCCACTTGGTACCGCTTTGAAAATTATGTCCTATACATCTAAGACTGTACCGGCAATACATCCTTAATATTCAGAATGCTTCTGACTAATGTCTTAATGAACGACAAGAGTTTACAGAGTCTACAACTGTGTTCAAAATAGAATAAGAAAATTTACTTCAACGTAAACTTTGTTTAATTACACAGCAATATTATAACTGTTTAAAAATATTAATAAGTAAACAACAATTAGGAGCGGTAATTTTTGACTTAAGGAGGTATTCTGGCTTGAAAGTAAAAAAAGGTATTTTTCAGGAATTTTTTGTAGGAAAACACGAAAGCATATAACGTTAAACTTTACATGTTCTTTTAGCTTTATTTTAAGAATTTATTTTTATTTTTTAAGTAACGAATACGCTCTTCTTTCTTATGTTATACCCCTTATCACGAGAAGCTCGCAAGAAAAAACACTTATGGACGGTGTAAATGACTCTAGCTGTTCTAAGTAACAAAGAACATTATTTTATTTCATTTTGTATGTAAAACGTAAAAACTAAAAATTTTCTTATTTAGGAGAAGTGTGACTATCCTCTGAACTAGAACTCTAAACTAATATTTATATTCTGGATAAAATGGCGGCTTTTTTTTATTAAAAATGTTTTAGTTTTTCCTCAAAATTGTGTTAGTATTTTATTAAAAGAATATAAACTAATAAACGTATAATGTTTAATCTAGTTCAGACGATAGCCGCACTTCTCCTAAATAAGAAAATTTTTAGTTTTTGCGTTTCAGATATCTAGAATAGCTATAGAATTATTTACATCATCAGTATGCTTCTAGTGACCAAGATAGGTCACTCCGGTATTTACGCCGCAGAAGTCAGAAAAAATGGAAGGAATGAAGGTATTTGCTCGCAATCACTCTGTTATGTGCTTTTATGCCATATTAGTATTGTGTTGTAATTTCAATTCTTTACTATTAATATTAACGAAGCCGTCGTGAGTTGAATCGATTTCTCAATGTAGTGAGTAGCGCGATCATATATTACGATCCACGTAAAATAATTACTGTAGGGAATGTAAAAGGAATGTAATGGTTATTTCATGATACATAAGTGTAGAGAGATAAGAGTGGAATACAGCGCAAAGTGCAAGTGCATAGCTCTTTTATTCTTTGTTTAGCTTGATATGTATATCCCATCTGCCTGGGATATACGGCATTTTTAGCGTACAGGATTAATGCTACAGACACTCTGTAAAAATAAAAATCTCTTATGTGTTTTCTTTTTCCTTCTTTTTTTGAATTGTATAACAATAACCTTCTATCGTTCGTCTATTTTCTTTTTCAAATCTTTTAGTTTTATAATTTATTATTCTTAAACCTTAATAAATTTTTTACACGCATTTTATACCTTATTATGACATTTTATTGCCTTATTTATAAACAGTAGGTATTTGTAATTTTTTATAAGGAACGTATATTCTATTTATGAATGATCATATATCCTACCCTTATAGGATATATGGTAAAAATGCAAGGGTTTCTAAAAGTTTCTTTGTTAAAGACAAAGAATAAATATTTCATATTTCTAATTTTTTTATAGTAGTAGACAATATAAAGTTTTTATTGGTATAATTCATTTGCCTTAAACATAGTAAATAGTACTTGATAAGCTTTCCTTAAGTGCGGTGTATATATATACCGGAGTTACCCTAACATAGAAAAGAAGATCATTTTTGTTAAAATAAAAATATATTCTTAAAATAAAGCTAAAACAACATGCAAAGTTTAACATTATTTGCTTTTTTGTTTTCATACAAAAAAATTCCTGAAAAATACTTTTCTTGCGAATCAGAATACCCCCTTAAGATAATAATCTATTAATTGATATACCTCAAAAACACCGACTATATCTCCTTCACCTTTGAGCGCTCCAATTAACGATTGTTCCGATTATTCGTGACAGAGCGCGCTGTCATTGGCCTTAAAGGTGTCAGTAGTCATTGTGAAGTCGCGGCGTCACTTTCCACGCGGGACCGCTAATAAACTACATCCGCATCTCCCGTTCTCTCCCAATCGATAATACCGATGTCAAGCGCGTGTTAACCCGCGCTCGTTTTGGTGCGAACGAATCGGTGCCGGCTTCAGCCTATGATTATTACGATGCACTTTCACGGATCAAGTCATTTAGGGAGCGTTTCGGCTTCTTGCAAAAAACCGAAAAATGCAGCTCTGCAGATGCAATTTTAAAACAAAATTCCCCTTCAAAATTGCGAACCATGGTGCGCAACATCTTTGCGGTAAACATCTTTTGCAGTTCTCTCAATTTTTCAATGTTTATCCATAAAAGTGTAATTTTATTGTCAAACAATTATCTAGCGAATACATTTATCTCCGATTTTATTCGACATAAATAGTGACTTATATAATTAATTATGTCATTACATTTGTCACCGATGTAATTTAATTCTGTCTGTTTCTCAGTTAATTGGGGGATATATAGCTCTATAGTTACTTGTAAATATTGTTGGATATCATGAAAACGTATATAGCAAGTTAAGCAGATGATATATGGCGGCACATATTTGGCTTTACGAGTAACTCATATGTTACATGCATGTCATGCAAAAATTACATTTATTTTTACACGCTAAATATTGCGATACGCGAACTTTCTTAGATATAAATAGATTAAGCACTCTTGCGCGCGCGTCGCAATATTCCGTCACGGCGCATTAATGCATCAACTTTATTAATCATGCCCTGCATTAATGTATCGTTATCAACTTTCCGCGTAAACCTGGCACTTGGCACGGAGAGCTGTATCTTCGTTTCTGGGAAACAGGAAATCCTTTTCCGGTTTTCAGTTTTGCTCGTAAAATTCTACACTCGCGATAACCGGTTTAATTACGCTAATTACCAGTTAAATTAAATTAAAATATTAGTCGACGCGAACGAATTTTGCTTACGCCAATTAAATGGACTCTCCAGAATAAACTCCACAGTATAAAGTTCAATCCGTGTTATCAATCACGAATTTTAGCAATTTATATAAATAATTTACAGTAATAAGCAATTTATATAAACAAATTATGACTATAATATACATGATATATTTGTAACATATATATATGGTTTACTTTGCACATTAATTTATTAATTTTATTATTAATTTTATTAATTTAAGTTATCAAATCAAAATTAATAATTCGAAAGAGACGATGTTTAAAATTCATTGGGAAAGAGTCAGTTATAATATACTAGAATAAAGAAGTTCACTTTTTGTCGAGAATTTAATTATGATTTCCATATTACTTTTTGTAACGGTTGAACCCGGATAGCACGCGCCGGTACGTCATTGACAGGCGAGCTCGCCGTATAGCAATTTATTCGGAGATCAGCATTGTCGCGAGGTAGAGAAAACGGACTGTCGATATCCTGTATACGTCAGTTAATCCGATCGGCAAAGTCCCGGCAATTAATAAATAGTGATTTCTCTCTTCCGGAAGGGCATTGACATCTTTCATATAACCCGCCTGTGGAAATATTTTATAAGCCGCGAACGGATCGCAGATCGCACGCGTCTAATCATAACATTTATCGATGTCCCCGATAGTCGACAAACCGGCGCCGCAATGTCGAGTCGATCCTCTGTTTGTCGAGCAAGAGTGGCGCTTTGTTCGTAAGATTCTACCCGCTATCAGCGCTCGAATAGTTCGTTCTTCTTTCCTCTCCGACGTTGCAATCGGTATGAATACCCGTAATATAAAGAAACCGATGACAAAGCTCTTTCCGATTTCCAATAATAATTTAAAGAAAAGTAGGATAAAACAAGAGAACGTCCCTGAAAAGTCAATCCGCTAAAATTAAGTCTGTTTAATTTAGAGAAAAAAAAAACGGACATAATTATCGAGCAATAGTAAGGTGTTAAAAAGAAAGTGTCATAATTTAAGCAATTTTATTCTAAATTGCTGTAAACTCTTACGTTTCGACCGTACTTGGTCTTCTTCAGAACATTTAATAGACAATATACAAATTATAAAAATAATAATAAAAATATTGGAGATTATATTTAAATTTTTGACTTACCGCGTGTTTGACTTTGGACCTTTGCTATTTTAATATTTATTTCAACGCTTTAAATGTGATCTCCATAATATTTTTATTATTTTTTATATTGGATTTTAAATGCTTTGAAGAAGACCAAGTACGGTTGAAACGTAAGAGTTTACAGCAATTTAGATATTTAGAATAAACAAATTGTTTAAATTATGAGATTTTCTTTTTAACTTTTACTATTACTGGATAACTGGCCGTTTTTTCTCTAAATAGTTATTTAGAGAGCTTTCATCGAGTGGAAATTATTTTTTTTTTTATTAAATTTATTTAAACAGTATTAAAGTAGGTACTATGTTTTGATTTCTGAATTTTTATACAGACATAAAAATTAAATTGATACTTATAATTGTCGAAAATTAAATTGAGCAACGAGATATTATTATAGTTATGAAAGTCTTATTATTTCTTAAAATTTCCTTCAGAAATACTTCAGATCGGCATATAAGGACTCCGCACGTACGTGTTATCAATCGTGACTGGAGGTATATACTAATCCTGAGGACTCCACTGAGGCTCGTCATGTTGGTCCCGGAGGGCAATTTAACATCTTGGGCCAGTAACTTGACAACGCTGCTGCACCGGGTGTCCTGCAACGACACCCTTTTGGGCTGTGTCGAAGAGTGCGATATCGTGTCCAACGGATTCGATTACCTTTGCACAGCGATTGAGAAAGGAACCACTTCCTCGTTGACGCTATTTTGTACTCCTTGCGATTATGCGAATTGTAACGTCAACGTGTCCTTGCTCCTCAACGACCTCAAGAGCATTGAAGGTGTCTTTCTATCCAGGATACCGATGAAGGATTGTAATGCCACGTCTATCGAGGAAGAAGTAAGTCCTTTTCGAAACTAAAAACATTATATTATCGAAATTTTCAAGAATTTAAAATTCGCATAGTTCAACCTGCGAGAGTTTGAAGATAGAAAGATTACTCGGAATTAAATTAGCCAAGTGTCCTAGGATTTTAAAAACATAAAGAGTTAAAAATTAAAAAAAGTTACATGAAATAAAATATAAATCATCAACTCATAGTAAAAAAACATTTTGTATTTGAGTGGATTTCTATCCGTGTAGAAATGTGTTAAATTTTTAACATAATACACTGGTGTAATCTATACTATTATATAAAATTCTTACGGGTGGGGTGTGTTTAAAAGTTATTAACTTGAAAACTATTGGATCGAATTTTTACCACAAGTATATGAAATAGGGGTAGAATTTTCCGGGGAGTGCTATAGAGTGTGTAGTTTTTCGTTATCTATTTTCTAAAAACCGATTTTTTTAATTTCTTTACTGTAATATATTGTCATTATGTCATTGTGACTTTTCTGCGTTAAGTTAATATTTATTTCGAAGAGTTAAAATAACACAATTTTATATGTAAATGCATGGATTCTTGGTAACATTTTTTTTATCTTAAAATAAACACTTAAGTTGTGAACAACAACTATACAAATTACCGTATCAACCAATTTTTTTTTCTCAGTGTAAAAAATGTTTAATACTTATTTAAGATTCTCTTATGAATCTCGAATTATTTTCCCTTTCGAAGCGATAAAGTTGTTCGATTTCCGTTCAAGGATGACATGTCCAAAGATCTCCATTTCGAAGGCCGATATTTCAAATCCGGGACGACGTTTAGAAATTGTCGCTTTCCATCTTGACACGTTCGAAATTCCTAGCCATCCGTCTCGAATGTAACGGGCGATAAATATCCGGTGTTTTAGATTTTGGAGTGCTCGTCGGTCGGGAACATCGCCGAGGACTTGGCCATGTCCTGCTCGCGCCGGCCCAGGACCGGCAGCGCGGAAATAACGCATCGCTTCGACTGGAGCTTCCTATTCGTGGTGGTTTTCATAATCGCCGGTGGACTGGGAAACATATTGGTTTGTCTCGCTGTGGTACTGGACAGAAGACTCCACAATGTAACAAACTATTTCCTGCTGTCGCTAGCCGTGGCGGATCTCCTTGTCAGCCTCTTTGTCATGCCTATGGGTGCCATACCTGGCTTTCTGGGTAAGTTTCAAAGAGACTCGTTTTCCCTCCCTGCATTTCTTAATTTTTAATCTCCCTTTGAGAGTTTCTTTTAATTTTTGGCTCGAAAACGACGAAACGAAACACGTTTGCGTCGAGTGATGTAAATAATATATAACGAGAATTTTAATTACCTTTTCGAGTAAATTAAGCTACTAGACAAACACGCGAGCGGTAACAGAATGGGAAAAGCTGGGAATATTTCGAGAAAATTACTTATCCGCGGCTTTTCCGCCGCGCCGAGGCGAATAATAAACACACGGTAAAACAGTATACATATTATTGGCGCACCGGGGCAGAATTTTCTAGAAACATGCGACGCGCGCGATCGGATTACGCTCGTAACATAATCCGGAGCTTAAGACACCGTGGTATAATAGAACAATGTGGAAACGGGAGACGCCACGCGCGATAGGACCGTTTGCTGCGCTCTTTCTACTTCTCTTCTGATATCTCGTGTCCCTCGCCGCGAAGCTTCCCCGCAATCGCGTAAATTGCCGGGTAATTAATATTAATTGAATTTAAAACTGCATCACCGCTTACAAAACTTAAGCGCTAATTTCAAAGTAACGGTAAAAAATTAAAGATATATTAGAATCTGTTAATTAATTTAAGACCGCGCCGTTTTATCAGTTCAAGAATAGACCATTGATTAGAGGACGACCTTTAGCGGATTAATATATAAAATACAAATGAATCTCTTTTCTCTTAACGGACAATCGATCGGCTTGCCCTTTTCGCCTCTTCGCCGTCATCAAGGGACGACTTCATTTCTGAGTTTTCGCGTCACGTGCTTGCGCCTCATTCTTCACGCAAAACGCGCGCGACGACACGCATTAGCGGATTCATCGTCACGGCTCGTTTATCTCGCGAACGAGACGGTTATGCTCCGCGACCTGAAAGGTGTAATTTCCAGAGGCGCGCGTCTAAGATTCTAAAGGCTTAAAATCCGAGACAGCGACGGCAACGCGCCATTCGATTCCATCAAATCGTTAATATGAATCTCCGTGAGGCTGCTGAAGCATCCAGCCCAGCATATACCCATCTTCTCTCAACTTCTTAGATTGTCGATTCTAATGCCGTTGAAATAAAAACGCGCTCGTATTTTCCAGCTCCGACGTTTCGATATTTCACGGGACGCGAGACATTCGCAATATTTTCTCTGATTGTATCAGCGTATAGGAAAAGATATGCCTATATTTGCGGCCACACACACACACACACACACACACACACACACACACACACACACACACACACACAATGTCTTGAGTCTCTTGAATCTCTTAGGTGGAATTGTCAATTCTCGTATCGTTAAAATTAAAACGATCAATTAAACTGTCGAACTTTTTCGATTTTGAATTTCGTAACACACACTTATGACATTAAATTCTAAACTTTTCCTCCTTTAAAACTTTAAACTAATAAATCTAAAATTTTGAAGTTTGTAATGTCTAAAGTGATCGAGTCTCTGATTATATAACAAAATTCTGCTAGTACCAGCATGATTCTTTAATAGTTTGAAAAATATATTGAAATATAAACGAGATAATCACGCACACCCAGCAATTAGAAAAACGCTAAAAATAAACTCCTAAAATATTAAAATACCAAATATAAAACACGAATTATTAAAGTTGACTATCTATTGGTATTTTTATGAAAGATAATTTAGTTTTTTTAATTTAAGCACTAAAATATCTCATGCACAATACAAAAGAAAATAGTAGCGTTTAAGATTAGTAAATAAGGATTAAATTGACGGTGTTAATACATTTAATAATTTTGGGCGTCCTTGATCCTATTACGAAGTGCCGTGATTATGGCGCTAATTAATTCGCGTTTCGATTGAAACTGCTGCGAGCAACGAAGCACGCCGTATGGCGATTAAGTACTTTCGAGTGCCCAATCTACGTCGGCTCGATGACCCTACAATTATCTTTGATAACGCCCATCTGTCATAAATCGTCCCGAAATTCGTCTTGATTATACACCCTCAGACACTTTGTAGATAATATATACATATAACTACAAATATCTGAATCGTTAATCTAGTTTAATTATTTTAAAATAATCTAGAGAAGATGGAATAAAATCTAATGTCGGAAAAATTTCAAGACATTTCTTAGTAAAAAGGGGCTACATCCACCTAGAGGTCCGAAAAATAGGTCAAAATTTAGATATGTTTTTCAGAAACGATTAGTGGAAATGAAATAAATTTTTTTGTACTCAAAGATACATGTTTTGAGAGCTTTAAAAAAAATTTTTATCAAAAAATTTCTAAAAAAAAGGTATATTTATTTCATTATACCTTATTGACTTTCTGTCTTTCCGTTTCTTAAGAAAAAGAAAGATATTTGCACATTATAAGAAAAAATGGTGTAAATTAAAAATTTGCACTTGGCTTCCTCATAGAGGAAGTGATGTCTTAAAATGCTAATACGGCCCTCTAATTGGCTGATGACGCCTTAAGGTGATCCTAAAGCCGTGATCCTAACCGGTTTTTTTCTTAGCACTAATCTTTTAATTGACTTTATAGAAATGCAAAATTCTTGTCTAGAATTAAAGTACGCATCAAAATCCAGGTCATGGTGGTCGAATTTATAATCGAAAACAAAAAAAATTACTATTTTTTGTTATACGTGACGACCACCGCATATAAATTCGATCACCATAACCTAGATTTTGATGCGTACTTTAATTCTATAAACAAAAATTTTGCATTTCTATAAAGAAAATTAATAGATTAGTGCTAAGAAAAAAACCGAAAAGAACCGGTTAGGATCACAGCTTTAGGATCACCTTAAGACTATACTTAAGACGATCTTGAGCATAAGACCCGACTATGAATACCAGCCTTAAAGAATCCTCTTCTAAAAAGGAGATGTGAAGTTTATTGTTGTCGCTTTTCCGCGATGCCGATTGGTTCTCTTGCGGCGCTTACTTCATTTGCAGCTGTCATTGTATATTTTGACAGTTGTGTGTATCAAGGAGCTAATAGTGTAATAGTAATAGCATAATGTTAAAGCTAAATAGCGCGCGCGAAGCGCGCATCTGTAGTGTCTAGTCCATTATTAAAAAAGCCGTGTTACGGGTGAATTTCGTTTGTATCGAAAAATTGAAGCCTCTTTTCCGCGATGCCGATTGGTTCTCTTGCTGCGCTTACTTCATTTGCAGCTGTCATCGTATATTTTGACAGTTGTGTGTATCAAAGGTTAATAGTGTAATAGTAATAGCATAATGTTAAAGCTAAATGGCGCGCGCGAAGCGCGCGCGTCTGTAATGTCTAGTCCATTATTAAAAAAGCCGTGTTACGGGTGAATTTCGTTTGTATCGAAAAATTGAAGCCTCTTTTCCGCGATGCCGATTGGTTCTCTTGCTACGCTTACTTCATTTGCAGCTGTCATTGTATATTTTGACAGTTGTGTGTATCAAGGGTTTTAATAGTGTAAGGCCCGGTTTCACCAACGTGATTTAACCTAATCGGTCGATTAAACTCACTCTTCGTCTCTTTCTAAGGGAACAGTTGGAAAGAGATGAAGAGTGAGTTTAATCGACCGATTAGGTTAAATCACGTTGGTGAAACCGGGCCTAATAGTAATAGCATAATGTTAAAGCTAAATGGCGCGCGCAAAGCGCGCGCGTCTGTAACGTTTAGTTATATATAAAATAGAAATAGAAAAGACTGAAGAATATAATAAAATTAAAAATAGACCGATATCTTAAAATTTACAGAAGTTAGAGCTATTACAGACCATTTTTCTAAAAATTAGGGATCTTTGATCGCGTATAAAGCTGGGTCTAATCAACCAAATCTTAAAGAATTATATATGAAATAGGGGTAGAAAAGACTAAAGAAAATTCAGTTGATTAGTTTTATATGCGAGCTTTATATGCTCTAGCTTTATATGCGAGCAAAATTATGGACCTTTTATCGCGTATAAAGCTGGGTCTAATCAACCAAATCTTAAAGAATTATATATGAAATAGGGGTAGAAAAGACTGAAGAAAATTCAGTTGATTAGTTTTATATGCGAGCTTTATATGCTCTAGCTTTATATGCGAGCAAAATTATGGACCTTTTATCGCGTATAAAGCTGGATCTAATCAACCAAATCTTAAAAAATTATATATGAAATAGGGGTAGAAAAGACTGAAAAATATAATAAAATGAGAAATAGATCGATATCTCCAAATTTGCGGAAGTTAGAGCAACCATGGACATTTTTAAAAAATTAAAAACTTAAATTAAATTATTTAAATTAAAAAAAAAGAACCCTTTGGTTATTGATTATTAGCAATTTTGCTTCCTCACGGAGGAAGCTTTGTTTTCGTAAATTCGTATATGAACATTTGATTGCGTATAAAGTTGGATCTAGTCTGTTCGAAATCGCGAATGATCGAGATCACAAATGCTCTTAAATTTTCTTATTCTCTTAGACGACTGTGTCGTGAGTCACAGCGGATCGCCCCTTGTTTGTTTCGCGCTCACGTTACAAGAATTATTCTCCGTGCGAAGCCGAGTCACTCTCTGGCACGGTGGTCCTTTCGACGATCAATAATTACAAGAACAATGGCTATGTGCATCTTCGATATTCACTTCGAGAAGCTTCTATTCCATGCCAGTTTGACCTTAGCTAAGCATTCGTCATCCCTGGCGCATTCTTTGTCTCGGGCGGATATAAAAACCCATAGAACTTACGGCGCGCCGGTCAGTCGTCACTCGTCAATAGTGTGTCAGTATGTTAAGATCTGTCGTCGATCGATATATTGTGATGGTCAGTTCTCATTCACGCGCGAGTTATCCAACGCTACAAGCGAGAAAGTGTTGATAGAGAATTCGCTTAAAAACGCCCACTGGTAAATCTGAAGGAGAGCTCCCTCCTCACCGATTTCGCTGAGTTTAGGCTCAATCGACGCGTTTATGCACAAAACGAACGAATCTAGCAGAAAAAAGCCCCGCTCTGACCCGCGAAGCAAGATATTAACTGTTAAAGTTGACGACTATCAGGTTATGAGACCTGTCATACCGACGCGATGTAGCGACTACGGACATGCTCCGCGACCACATGCACATGTCCCGTGGTCACGTGATGTACTTGAGCGCGCTGAACCTCAATGACATATCATATATTGTTCTGTGCAATTCCAAAATATTTATAATGTCATATTCAGTAGAGCAATAAAATAGTAATCCGTGGCTAGCGGTTCAGGATGTTGTTGGCGATGCAAAAACATGGCCCAATAAATTCATCCGAAAAATGTTTTGGGATAAAAATCTGAAAGATCACAATAGATAATGATCCTTGTCAATTTTTCATACCTATATAAATGCTGCTTTAACAAATTATTTCTGTTACGGATATTAAGCGTTTAAGTTAACGAAACATAAATAATTTGTTAAAGTATTAGAGAATAGTTGGTATATGAAAAGTACACATAAATATGTACTTTTCATATATCAACTATTCTCTGCTTTAACAAATTATTTCTGTTACAGATATTAAGCGTTGAAGTTAACGAAACAGGAATAAAATTGTTAAAGCAGAGAATAGTTGGTATATGAAAAGTTCACATTTACATGTACTTTTCATATATCAATTATTCTCTGCTTTAACAAATTATTTATGTTACAGATATTAAGCGTTGAGGTTAACGAAACACCGTAATATGATTATTAATGAATATATCGAGCCTTATTTAATAAAAGAAATACAGTGTAACATTTGAAATAATTGAAATTGTGTTACTTACCAAGCAGACAGTTGTCACGTGACCTTCTTTTGCATGCGCGTGCAGCTACGGAGCATGCGCATGTGGCCGCAGGGCATGTTCGTGGTCGCTACCATGGTGGAAGAACACAGGTGTGCTCATACTCGTGACGAATTTCATACGGTTCTGCGCAGATGCCAGATGCAGCCATTTTTAAGTGACAGTTTTAAAACATTTAAGGTGCCAATTCATGGGACGCTGAAAATGGCTGAAAAACAGCGTTGAGCGACGTCACGTGACATCACTATGATGCCAGCGTCAAGAAAGAGAAGTTGGATTTTTCCAACTTCAAGCGTCCAAACCAAAGCAGCGCAAAGACGCCGAAATTTTGACGCTGTTTTGCTTTTCATGAATTTCAATTGACGCCGGCGTCAATTGTGGTCATGCGACCTTCTTGCCGCTGAAAATGAGCGTCGAGCGTCAGCATGAAAAGGCACCTTTAAGGTTGTACATACCAAGTGACTTTGTGACATATCATGAGTAAAAAAGTGATGCATATAAAAGGAAGAAAACAAGAAAAATTAGTAAAATTACTAACATTAAAAATAAGTACGCATTACATGTATATGTTTTTATATACTTTGTAATTATATCATATACGTATATGCAATATTAATCTCATATATTTTTCGAACTGATTTATTCTTCAACGATTGTCCTTCTTATATATAAATTAAACACAACAATAAATAAGTAAAACATAAAAATAAATAAGTAGGCTGCGGTCCACTTGACGCTACAAATACTTTGGAGCGTTCTTCTTCTCCTTCTTTCTTCATTGAAAAAAAAATAGTTACACGTTTCGTTACACTACGTTATCACACGAAAGTCTTGTGCGGAAGCTCTGAGCTCTGACATTAATGACATATAACGCCAAATTCAAACTATGTACAGCGGCAAGATGGAGGTATCTGGCATCAATTTCTCATTGGCTGTTAGAAATATATGCGCATGAGCACACCTGTGTTCTTCCACCATGGTCGCTACCAGTCGCTACATCGCGTCGGTATGACAGGTCTCATAACCTGATAGTCGTCAACTATAACAGTTAATATCTCGCTTCGCGGGGCAGAGCGGGGCTTTTTTCTGCCAGATTCGTTCGTTTTGTGCAAAAACGCGTCGATTGAGCCTAAATTCAGCGAAATCGGTGAGGAGGGAGCTCTCCTTCAGATTTACCCGCCCACGTTTCCGAGTTCACTTAAATTCAAATATATTTATAAATTATGTCATTCTTTAATTTCGGTTGATAAATGAACTGTTGTGTCATCTCAAGCTTCTGGTGTTAGTGGTCTCTCACACACTATCCCTCCTTACTCACACGCGCGCGTACATATCAATCAAATTTAAAAAACTTATATATGAAATAGGGATAGAAGAAACCAAAGAAAAGATCGGTTTTTTAGTTTTTTCTGCCAATATGTTCATATTGTTGTAAAACGTCGAAATATCGCCTTAAAAAAATGTCGGTATGTATGTATGTGTGTGTGTATGACTGTGCCAAATTTACCGAAATTTCTATAACTCCAGAACTAATCAACCAAATCTTAACCAGATGTATATGAAATAGGGGTAGAAAAGACTGAAGAATATAATATAATTATTAAAAATTGTTAATAATAAAGGGATTACCGATTTTGGTTAAAAAAAAAAAACAACCAAGTTTACTGAAACTTTTATATAAAAATTGTTAATAATAAAAGGGTTACTGATTTCTGTTAAAAAAACAACCAAGTTTACTAAAATTTTAAAAAATCCGTTCCCCGTTTCTCTTACTATCACGATAAAACTGTCTACAAAACGCATTTAATAAAACACGATAGAGGCAACCTATTCTCTCAAAAAGTCCAAAGTATGAGCGCAGAATACTCGCAGAATGCTCATAAGAAACTGACGAATTATGTGTATGTGTGTATGTGCCAAATTTATACCGAAATTTCTATAACTCCAGAACTAATCAACCAAATTTTAACGAATGTATATGAAATAGGGGTAGAATTTTCCGGGGAGTGCTATAGAATGTATAGTTTTTCGTTATCTATTTTCTGGAAACCAATTTTTAAAATTTTTTTACTCGTAAAAATTAGAAAAATTTAAAAAATCGGTTTTCAGAATATCGGTAACGAAAAAAATACACACTCTATAGCACTTCCCGAAAAATTCTACCCCTATTTCATATACAATTCGTTAAGATTTGGTTGATTAGTTCTGGAGTTATCGAAATTTAATTTTTTTACTCCAGAACTAATCAATCAAATCTTAACGAATTATATATGAAATAGGGGTAGAAAGAACTGAAGAATATAATAGAATTAATAAAAATTGCTAATAATTAAGGGGTTTTTTTAAAATAAAATTTTGAATTTTTGCAGAATTGTTTGTTTATGCTTTAACTTCCGCAAATTTGGAGATATCGATCTATTTCCAATTTTATTATATTTTTCAGTCTCTTTTACCCCAATTTCATATATAATTCTTTAACATTTGGTTGATTAGATTCAGCTTTATATGCGGTTAAAGGTCCATAATTTTGATTGCTTCCTCTATGAGAAAGCCAAAATAAATAAATATAAATAATTATGGCTTAAAATAGAGGAAGCAATGCAGGTTTCTACTTGCTTACTTAAAAAATATGAGGAAGCAATGTACAAGTTTCTACTTAGACCGTCTTGAGACAGGTTAGGGTTAGATTAGGTTAGGTTCTTGAGTTATAGAAATTTCAGTAAACTTGGTTGTTTTTTTTTTACAAAAATTGGTGACCCCTTATTAACAATTTTTAATAATTCTATTATATTCTTCAGTCTTTTTTACCCTTATTTCATATATATCTGGTTAAGATTTGGTTGATTAGTTCTGGAGTTATAGAAATTTTGGTAAATTTGGCACAGACATACACGCACACACATATATACATACCGACATTTTTTTAAGGCGATATTTCGACGTTTTACAACAATATAAACATATTGGCAAAAAAAACTAAAAAACCAATCTTTCCTTTGGTTTCTTCTACCCTTATTTCATATATAATTTTTTAAAATTTGGTTGACTAGATCCAACTTTATACGCAATCAAAGGTTCATATACGAATTTACGAAAACAAAGCTTCCTCCATGAAGAAGCAAAAACCAAAGGAGTTATTCAAGTTAACAATAAAGACAAGTCGTTGACGATCGCCGATTTTCAAAATCGATTTTTTTAACAAAATGGCAACGAATTGAAACTCACAGTATGTCTCACAGATTTTACATTTTTGAGTTTCAATTCGTTGCCATTTTGTTACAAAAATCGATTTTAAAAATCGGCGATCGTCAACGACTCGTCTTTATTGTTAACTTGAATAACCCCTTTGGATTTTTTTATTTCAGATCGACCGTTTCAACTGGACAGTGTCCACCGCTGAAAAAAACATCATCTGCCGGCGGCCATAATTTTTTTTTTGAAATTTTTTGATAAAGATTTTTTTAAAGCTCTCAAAACATGTATTTTTGAGTACAAAAAAATTTGTTTTATTCCCACTAATCGTTTCTGAAAAAAATCTGAATTTCGACCTATTTTTCGGGCCTCTAGGTGGATGTAGCCTCTTAAGATCTTAATTAAACTAAGAAATCTTAATTTTTTAGTAAATTTTTTAATAAGATTTTTTATTTAAAATAAGATGTAATAAAACAATAAATATTAAATGTTTTTTTAAAATTATTTTTTGATAATTATTATTTATATATCTTGATACTATATTCTCTACTATATTCAGTATATTCTCAATATTTTATTATTACTGATTGCGCTTTTATTTTCACGTTTAATTAGCTATATTGTGATAAAATAGCGTTGAAGCATCGTCAATATATCCAGGTAGGACAAACGTGCTGAAATCATCGCAGGCTTGATAAACATATGCGCTTTTTTTGGGTTCGCTCGTTACACTCGTTAAATTGCGCGGTTCATTTCCGACGTTTGTTTTCGCGTATTTTCGCAAATGCATGCCGCAAAAAACGTGCAGAATGTGCATTGTGGGCACGTACACAGAGGCGGTGCACCTTGTTACCGGAATGCGCATCGGCGCGTAACGGGGCCTTTATGGTTGAAAATTGACAAACTCGCCGGCTCTCGGAACTGTGCGAATATTTCGTATTCAGCCGCATCCGCGCTTTCATGCGCGAACTATCGGCTACTCCCTTTCATATTTTAATTCTTTCCACGCGCATTTTCAGGGAAACCCGCGGAAAGTTTCCACCGTTAACTTTTCAAATTGGTAAAAGAATGAGAGAAGTATACGCGCGGAATTAATAACAGTAACATTAATTGGAATATCTCTTCATAAATTGTCTCAATGGAATTATTAACATATGCAATATCGATACGGAGATTTTAACTTGTTGGAACTTTATCTTTAGGCGAATTTTCCGCGCATTTGAATAATTTTTTTCTTTATTCGATTGTCTTACTTGTGTTTTATTTTGTTGTTGTTTTGAAGTTTACCTTAAGTTTACAATGTTAGTTGAACATTATTCGTTTTATCGACTATTGTCGAATTCTATTTGCATATATTATTGTTGCTAAATAATCGAATTCGAATCTATCGACGCAGATATTCATGCGATATAATATCCACGATATGTAATAATGATTGTAAATGTAATTCGCCATATATAGGTATTCATACTTTAATTTTAATTGCTACACACTGTTGGAAGGATTTTGTAAAACTGCTGGTTAAAGTTTTTGTGTAAAGTAATTAACACATACATGTGTAGATTTAACATATGTCTGCTATATGTTAATTAAATTTAACAGATATAAAATGGACAATTATTAAAATAATTCAAAAAATAAGTTTAAAATAACACAATTTGAACGTATTTATTAAATGTGTTAAAATTTACAGAAAAAGAGTGTTGATTTTACTCTATAACAGTAAGGATGGTTTAACATAATATTCAACATCAAAGTTATGTTAATAGTACACATAATTAATTTTAAATTACGATTAAATTTACTTGTTTTCTGTTGAAATATTAACATAGTATTGGTGTTACCATTTAACACATCCATATTATGTCAAATTAACATAAAAAATTAAGTGAACCGTTTGGGACATGTGATTTGTTTATATTTAACACAAATTTTCCAACTGTGTATGTATATTTATATTTTAATTTTAATTGCTACTAAAACTATCATCAATCAGATATTGAACAAGTACAAGGTAAAAAACATTTTATATTTGAATGGTGAAGTTCTATCATAATTGTATGAAGCGCCTCTTCCGAAGAGATCAAATTGTAGTATACCTTCTACTATCTACCGATGTCGCCACAATATTCCAAGTATAAAACTACGTTGTCTATCCTGGTAGGCGTGTCGCTCATTCGTATTTAAAGTGCTTTCTTTTTGGGAAAAATTCTCGGATTTATATGTTGAGAATTAGGGAGTATTTGTACTGGGAGGGATTGATCTCTTCGGAAGAGGCGCTTCATACAATTATGATAAAACTTCACTTACAGGTAAGTTCGTTTAATCATTCAATTGTATATCGCGCCTCTTCCTCGAGATCAAATTGTAGCTGTTCAAAGTCTTTTACAGCACTGATTTCACGCCCAAAATATTTATCAGCAACATTCGTCTATTTATAGATACACGTACATATTTTCTTATTAGTATTATGATATTGCTATTAGTAACATTAGTATTGATATTTACTTATCTAACTTGTTTTTTTTTTACTTTGGTTCAAAATTGCCAACGCATATGACTTAATAGGGGTACTCAAATAAGTTAGAGTTTAACGGTTTGACAGGTTATGTCGGGTTAAAGTCGGGTAAAAAATTAATTTTTTACACTTTGGGCGCGCTACGCCGCTACTCTTTAAGGTTATATGCAAAATATATAAGTGTCTTATTAACCTATCACATTAATCTTTGGGTTAAAAGTTCAAAAATCAACTTTTTACCCGACTTTAACCCGACATAACCTGTCAAACCGTTAAACTTTAACTTATTTGAGTACCCCTATTGTCTAGAATAACTGGACGGTTATAAAACCTGGCAAAAGTCTTAGATTTTTTAGTCCATTCGGCGGCTTTAAGAATTAAATCTACATTGATGCCACTGCGCTCAGCATCAGACGTAAATGCATGCCTTGTGCTATAAGCACTGAACTTAGAAGTATCTAACCCGCTATTATTTAAGACAGATTTTATCCATCGACTTAGAGTTTGACTTCCTACCGCTTTGTAAGGTTTTTTTATTGCAACAAAGAGTTTATTCTCTCCACCTCGAAGAGCTTTAGTTCTTTTCGAATAAGTAGTCAATGCAGTCGCTGGACATATTGATGAGTTACTTTCAAAAACCGGTATTATCAGGTTTGGTTGAACTTTTCCGGGTCTCGAAGTCTTTATATTCTCTGAGATCTTAATTTCGTATTTATCCTCATTTTGCATATAATATTCCTTATATCTATCAAGGTCAACGTTTGCATACGATGGCCTGTGACAGGAGCCAGCAAGGTGACTAACTTTTTTGACAATTCATCAAGTGTAAGATCATCATTTAAGTTTAGTTTACCTAGATATTCTAAGACTATCTTCGGATCCCAGGTACAAACGTATTTGGCCCTAGGAGGCTTCAACTTAGCTACTCCTTTGAAAAAACCTTTGATTCTGGAGTCATCTGGGCTCAACTTCCGAATAGCTCCTACCTCCGAATTTAATAAAATTTGCAGGAGTTGTTGACTATTAGAGGACATGTTCGTACCATAAAGGATTTTGTACGGAAACAAATAGGAACGGAGAAATTGGCGTTAAAAATTCAAAATTTGGTAAATGTCTACAATTAGGGTCTTAACGAGAAATCAAATGAAGAGGGATAAATTCTATGTAATTTCCCTTTCCCCCGAATCCAAAACTGTAGATAAAATTTGGGGGTCGCTTGTATTTTGTCAGATATCGTTAAGAAAATGAGAAAAAACCCTACATAGGTTAGATGATGCGCTTGAAAAGTAATCAACTGTTTAAAGTTTTGTTGGGCATGCGGGGGGAATGCGGGGGGCAAAACCCCCCTCTTACACACACTTGTGGGTTTACTCACACAATGGGGGTGCGAAAGGGGCGAAGCCCTCCCCGCTTACACTTGTAGGTTTATTCACACAATAAGGGGTGCGGGGGGGCAAAGCCCCCCTCCGCTCAACCCACACTGCCAGGTGCATGGGGAAATGCGGGGGGGGCGAATCCCCCCCGCCCAACCCACACCGCCAAGTGCACGGGAGGGTGCAGGGGGGCAAAGTCCCTCCGCCCAACCCACACCGCCAGGTGCATGGGGGGTGCGGGGGGGCAGAGCCCCTCGCTTACACACTTGTAGGTTTACTCACACAATGGGGGGTGCGGGGGGGCGAAGCCCCCTCCCGGCCAACCCACACCGCCAGGTGCACCTATGTAGTGTTTTTTTCTCATTTTCTTAACGATATCTTAAAAAATACAAGCGACCCCCAAATTTTATCAACAGTTTTGAATTCGGAGAGCAAAATTACATAAAATTTATCTCTTTTCGATTGATTTCTCGTTGGGGCTCTAATTGTAAATATTTACCAAATGTTGAATTTTTTACGCCAATTTCTCCGTTCCTATTTGTTTCCGTACAAAATCCTTTATGGTACGAACATGTCCTCTAATAGTCAACAACTCCTGCAAGTTTCATCAAATTCGGAGGTAGGGGCTATTCGGAAGTCTTACCGTCATCTGTAAGACTGGACCCTTGGATCTTCCCGATAGCAGATCGGAAACAATTTAAGGTTCCGTATGAAGCACCATTTTTATATTGTATAGTCAAAAATCTCAAGACCATGGGCACTATAATCTGATAATGGTCAGACTGATTGACGCCGCAGAATCTCCACCATTTCTTCAATCCAGTATTGTATTGCTTCAGCGATGATTCACTAAGTGACGCTATAATAATATCTGTAGATTCTGTCGGTATCTCGTTCAATTGGAGTGCTCTCCTGATATAATCCCTGCAACCAGGGTAATCCTCGACCAAAGGGGATGAAGTTCCCTGTTCGAGGATTTGTAACAAATTAATATCAGGTTTGAAATAAATTGGTGATGACTCAAGCATGGACATGTACACTGGAAACCAAGCCTGAGCTGGCCAACGCGGAACTACCAGAATCCCTTTACTTCTTTCGAATCTAATTTTTTCAAGAGTACGCAAAACAATTGAAAAGGGGGGAAAGGCATAGAAAAAATATTTTTTCCAGCTCACAGTAAAAGCGTCAATTACGATTGACCCAGGATCCTTTTTCCATGAGATGTATTGCCTACATTTCGTGTTCGTTCTAGTAGCGAAAATATCAATTTCTGGATTTCCAAACTTTGAGACTATTTGGCGGAAAGCTGATTGTGCTAACGCAAATTCTGTCTCGGGCTCTAGTCTTCGAGTCTCAATATCTGCCTCAACGTTATCCTTAGAGGCTATGAAGCTAGCAAATATCCATAAATTTCTATTTTCGCACCACTGCCAGATTTTCTTTGCAATTTTTGCTAATTTTGGAAATCTAACACCCCCTTTTTTGTTAATATAAGCTATGGCTGTAGTGTTGTCTATTCTCAATAAAACATCACAATCTCTTAACTCTTTAGTGAAGCATTTTAAACCAAACCACGCGGCCAATAATTCCAGATAATTAATATGCTGATCTCGTTCCTCCTCATTCCAGTAACCATTGACTCTATGTTCGTTACAATATGCTCCCCAGCTTGAAGAGGACGCATCCGAAAAGATTTCAACCGCTGGGTCGAATCTCCTTATACGATTCTTTGCCTGACCTATATGTTTACTCCACCAATCAAAGTCCTTCTCCAACTCAGATGATAATCTCATGATCGCCTCAAAATCATCATTGTTACGTTCAAGCGCCAAGAATCGTTCTCGTTCGAAGGCTCTCATGTAGACTCTCCCGTACTTTAAAGTTATACAACACGAAACCAAGGTTCCAACAAAAGATGCAAAGTCTCTTATTTTACATTGTTTCATGACTCTGAAATTATCAATTTTAGATTTTATTTTCTCTTGTTTTTCCAGTGGAAGCTCTACAACCATTTCTTCCGAGTCGTAGATGTTTCCAAGGAATTTGCGCCTAGTTGAAGGAATCTTATGGCTTTTTCGTTCATTAATTAAAAATCCTAATTTTTTGAGTAGCCTAACAGTAACCTGTACGCTTTCCAGACATTTGATTTTAGAATTCTCAATAAATAAAATATCGTCCAAGTATATGACTAATGTATAACCTAAGCTCCTTAAATATGAGATAACTGGTTTCATGACCTTAGTGAATGTATATGGAGCCGTACTTAAGGATGTATTGCAGGTACAGTCTGAGATGTATAGGGCATAATTTTCAAAGCGGTGCCAAGTGGATAAAAATTTGTGAGAATGTTCTTTTAGTCTTCCTGATGTGCTACAAAAAAGTAGAAACGAATCCACTAAACGGTTGCTGAGATATAACGATTTTAATTCACTGTTTTTACTAAAATCAGTGAATTAAAATCGTTATATCTCAGCAACCGTTTAGTGGATTTGTTTCTACTTTTTTGTAGCACATCAGGAAGACTAAAAGAACATTCTCACAAATTTTTATCCACTTGGCACCGCTTTGAAAATTATGCCCTATACATCTCAGACTGTACCTGCAATACATCCTTAATCCAAATGGCAAACAAGTAAATTCAAAAAATTTTCCTTGAAATCTAAATCTTAAGAATTTTCGATCTGATTTTTTAATTGAAATGAGATAATAGGCGTCTTGAAGGTCGATTGATGCCATGTAACAGTTAGGAGTTAATAACCGTCTAACAACTTTATCATCCTCTAATTTAAAATGTTCCGTATCAATGAATTTGTTGAGATTCTTCAAATTTAAAATTAACCGATACGACCCATCTGGTTTTGTAACTAAAAAGATTTTTGAAATAAATTGTCATCCTTTAGTTGGAGTTACTTGACAAATAGCACTTTTTTCAAGCAACTCATTTAACTGTTCACGAATTGCAGTACTTTCCTGCAGTGACCACTTAGGTTCTACAGGTAGAACAGCTTGTGATACCTTGGATACAAATGGTATTCTGTTCCCTTTAATCCAGCTCAGGATTAGCTTATCAGACTTGATGTCCGACCAGTGTGACTGAAAATGCCTGAGTCTACCTGCTAACCCACTTACAATCGTTACTCTTGCGTCTTCGATGCTGACTGACTGACTGTCCTTCTGTTGTGTTGATCGCTGGTTGGACTGTTTCTGCTTCTGGTACGACTGGTAAGGCTTCCGCCCGCTCGACGCCGAATTGCGTGTCCATTTGGACGATTGACAACGGGGCGGGCGCTTCGAGTTTTTTGATTGACTCGTCTGGTTTTGATGAGTGTTAAGCTTTAGACTCTTGCTCGAATTTTCAAGAGTTTTTGCGGCTTTTACTTTTTCATCCAACTTTTCTCCGAAAAGCCATTCATCGACGGTGGTTGCGTTAAGCGTCTCTTTCATCGATGGTTTAATGTTTTTTATAATAAGGCTCCGATGAACGCTGGATTCTACATGTTAAAGATCTGCCATGAATTGTAGAACTCCCCACAAGGATTCTGTCAACTCCTTGTCGGTAGTTTCTCTTCGTTTTTAAGACTCGTGATTTTAACCAGTGCATCCAACAGACCCGCTAGACTAGTCGTTATCCTCGCCTGCTCTCAACGATTCGACTGTCTCTTTTTGTTATGGTTTCCTGAAGGCAAGCTTTTACTTCTGGATTCAACTTGGAAGGATCCATCATTAGACAATTCTCGGGTGACGGAAATTTTTCGAGCAACCCTTTCTTTTTGTCCGCAGGAAGACCTTTTTTATTACTTCCTCTATTCCGGCCACGAACTTTGTGTGTATGGGAGGCGCTAGCTTTCTATCCGGATGAACCCTTTCTCCTATAGCCTGAAGAATTTCGGGGTCAAGGTCTGTTTCTTTCTGTATACCTGCTGATGAGGATTTCTCCTCAGATTGATTCAGTCATTGAACAGGCGTAGATCTCTGAGCGACCTGGCCAGATTAAACAATCTGATCTGTTAGCGCCACTTGGTTCTGTTCGCCAGCGTCGCTGATTGGCGTTGTATCTTTTGGATCAACGTCTTCCGAACTCTAAGATCTTCCTCTGTGTCTTGAAGATACAATGAGACTGTTGTTCGAGACCGAATTTCCTCGTGATCCACGATCATGGTGTGAATCACTACAATTATCATTTTGCGTCTGATTAGGGCTTCTAGTACGTTCTTGGCTTGAACGTCGTTCACGACTGGCGCTGCGGCTTGAATATCGTCCCCGTCGGTCATAATAATAACCATAGGTATTACAATGGACTCTTCTATCGCCATGTCTGCTAGGACGTTCCTCATGATAGCGCCTATCATCATGATAATCCGGATACGACCGATGTTCGTGTTCATCACCTCTTTGATAACCTGTTATATCAAAATCAGATCGTAAATACACTTAGGTATGTCAGACTTTTGCACGGTTGGACTGTGAACGAATTATTATATTTATCAATGTCAGTTGGACCGACTTGATAGGTTATGCATGTCGACAGTTGTCAATACGGTCGGACCGTACGTAGATTTCTATACCGATGTCGGTTGCACCGACCCGGTAAGATTATGTGTAACGTTAGCATTGTCAGATGTCGGTTGGACCGACCTGACCGCAACTTGGTACAACATTTGTTCGGCATAATAATATGCAACAGCTCTTCCGCTGTGTACGCTCGATCGCCGGCTTGCGAGCCGGTCTCGTGTGCTTCCGATTAGGAGAGCAATTACGAGAAAGCACGTGTCCGTTTGTTTGAGTGAAAAAACTCGGCTCGCTGAGGTATCGTTATTGCCGCCACGGCTTGCGAGCCGGTCGGCGACACCGCCCTAAAATTAGGTTAAGTGTGTTTTTAACTTACCGCAACAGCTTGATTTATCTTTCTTTTGGCGATAAATTCTTTTCTTTAATCGCTTAATTTCTTTCCACAACTCATTCTCCTTGTTTTCTTCTCTTACTGAATGTTTCTTCCTTTTGTTCGACATTATTCTCTTGCTGATAATTTTTTCTTGTGTGACGTGTTCGGCACAAAGAAGAAGAATGAGCGACACGCCTACCAGGATAAACAACGTACGAAAGTTTTATACTTGGAATATTGTGGCGACATCCGGTAGATAGTAGAAGGTACTACAATTTGATCTCGAGGAAGAGGCGCGATATACAATAAAAAGATATCGCTGTCTTATTCTGTCTTATTCTGTCTTATTCGTGTCAAAACGCGTCGAATGAGCATAATTTTATTGATATTCGAGGTGCAGCGCGTATTCTAAATAATTACCAATACTATTTATAGTAAGTGTAACATTTTATATTAATTAAATTTAACATTATAAATATGTTAATTTAACATAAACTTTGCTTCTAAATAGCGTCCATGTGTTACAATTTTGTCTTAATTTTTCACATCTTACTTTGTGTTATTTATTTACAATATTTGCCTTCTGTTAAATTAACATAAAAATTAGAGTGGATAAATTGTGACGTGTGAAATGTGTTTTTAACGCAAAGTTTTTTTACTGAATAAATATTATATCAAAGGTCTGCGTTTGCCAGTCCGTATTACCTTGAATGTCGACATTAAGAATTTTCTACGAAACTAGCTTTATTTTATTTCACTTATTCTTCTTTTCGTTCTTGTTTTTCGCGTTCTTCTTGCGTGTATTTAGGCCCTTATTGCAGTGTGCCTGCTCATCAAGCCGTGCTTTAATCTGTTACTAATGAAATTCCTCGCAACGTAGTCTCCGAGGAGATCTTAATATAATGCGACTATGCAAATTTTTGGGGTTACTATGCGTCCTCAGAAATTCTGCGCTTTTCGCCTTAAGGTAGTTCGATGATGAAAGGCCGAAGTCAAAACAATGTTTATGATTTTTTTATTTTTATAATTATAAAAAAATAGAATAACGCATCGCAAAGCTTCGTAACGACGCACAGTGGTCTATTTCCCGAAAAAGGTGAACTTTATTCAAAATTGGGACTTGCACGTATGAAGTTTAAATTTGAGAGTAATAATGTCCTATATAACTTTTTTGATTTGAGGTACTAAGTGGGTTGTATAACTTTAAAGAAAAGATTACAGAAACTGAAAATAGCCAAAATTTGTATTTGTCTTTTAAAATTATTTTTTAAAAAAGAATATGAAGATCAGAATACCATTGAGTAGTACAGCGTTTTTCTACAATAAAAAACATTAATTATTCACCCCTTCCACTTTTCATCGCGTTCACGCTGCAAGTAGCGTAGGCATTCGTTTTCTAAGGTTGTCGTCCTTATTATGTTTGGAAGGACGTTTCAGGATTTTATGCAAAAGGTCTAGTTGTATTCAGTAAGGCTAAAACTAACAATCTATACTTAATTTAGCTGCAGATAGGTGCCGATGTACTCGTGAACTCTTTTATAAGTTCAGCGATCTTCCAATAAATACAATGTTTTACGCGTTTAGTGTAGTCCGCGTGTTCAATAATATTTTCGTTAAAATCTTTTAAGGAGACAATGTTTTTTTTCCAAAAACAACATTTATCGTAAATAATTAGCCAAATTTTACTTAAGAAAAGGTATCGCTTAGCTACAGTTTTTCTTTTATTCATTTATATCCGAAAGTACACTATCCGGCACAAATGCCTGGACATGTCAAACTATCAAGATATCGAGCGTGGTCATTCGGGCGCATCGTATCTATATGCTCGTGCGTTATGACTGTTCATTATTCAAAAACCGGCAACGCAGCGATGAATGATTTGAGATGAGTTAAGAAATTGCAATAATAATGTAATATGTGATAATATAAGTAACATATGTAATGATATACGCTATTAAATAAATAAATCAGTTCGTAAAGAAAATAATATATAAAATGGTATTTTTTATAAACAATAAAATTATTAATGTAAAACGATTAAGGAGCAAGAGTTAATTTAAAGGAGTTAATTTAAATGATTAAGGAGTAAGAGTTAGTTCAAAGTTAATTGAATTTATTATCGTATATACTGGAACGATAGAGCACAAAAATAAAATTAAATTAAATAGATTAATATATTGCAACTAGATAAGGTATAATTTTTCGCAAAGTAAGAAAAGCATAAATAATACATTGTAAAAATTGAGAAATAATGTTTAGTTATAAACAAAATGAGAAAATTCTTATTTTTACTATTACATATAAAATTGTAATGCAACTATCTTAATTAATTAAAATAAAAAAATTATTAAAAAATGTTCGAGCTATGCAGGGATAGGTAACGACCGAGAAAACGAGACGGATGTAAAGCCGAATGTATCTCTTGTGTTTATTGGAAGAATACGTTTAACATAAAATGAATGAACGAAACGATTCGATACAAAGTAATTTGCCTCCGCGTTCGCGATGATCGAGAGTAGAGAGATAAGCAAACAGAACGGACAGACTATTGAGAAGAACATGGATCACAATAAATGGTAGATAGTAAACCCGACGACGCAGTCGGTAACGCTTGATGGCGCCCCGATATATCGATAGGGACATCGACTTTGAGTACGAGAATTTGCGATATCCCTAACACCCTCTCTCAAATTTGAGTGCGTGAGGCTGCGATGTCTTTCATCCCAAGTCCATTGGTACAGAACGAATGTTTGCTGCTCGGTAGTGCCTTGGTAAGAACGTCGGCGATCATGTCCTCCGTGGGTGTATAGACGAGGTTGATCCGGTGATCCGTCAGGGCCTGTCTAATAAAATGACATCTAATGTCAATGTGTTTTGACCTTGAATGGAAGACCGGGTTGACAGCCAGCTTCGCAGCGCCTTGGTTGTCGTTATGAAGTGTTACCTTCCCGAGTGATGGTAACCCAATCTCTGAAAGAAGTTTAGATAAATAAATGGCTTCCCTTGCAGCATCGCTAAGGGCGGTATACTCCGCTTCAGTGGATGAGAGAGCCACGGTTCTTTCCTTTCGCGACTCCCACGATATAGCAGCGTTGGCTAGTAGGAACACAGATCCAGTGTACGACCTGCGATCCAGGCCGCAGTTGCCCCAATCAGCATCCGTATATCCGATAAGGGCCTTTCCACATTTCGTGTAGTACAATCCGTGGTTGATGGTGCCTTTGAGGTATCTGAGTACCCTCTTGGCAGATGTCCAGTGGACTCGTTTAAAAGAGGTGCACCATTGGCTTAGTGCGCTTACTGCGTGAGCAATATCAGGGCGAGTTCCCTGTGCCAGGTACATCAGCGAACCTAGGAGTTCGCGATAGGGTAGTTTTGATTCGTCTACGTCCGTGTCTTCGACAGCACCATGCAGCTTGACACTAGCATCCAGAGGTGTCTTCACTGGCTT
This sequence comes from Temnothorax ravouxi, assembly GCA_030770255.1. Taxonomy (NCBI): domain Eukaryota; kingdom Metazoa; phylum Arthropoda; class Insecta; order Hymenoptera; family Formicidae; genus Temnothorax; species Temnothorax ravouxi. The sequence continues at coordinate 57,672 of JASTWP010001013.1, read as the reverse complement.
ACAATCGGTCATGCCAAATTTGTCTAGAACGTCACGGATGTATCCAGCTTGAGATAGATGTATCCCGTCCTTGATCCGAGATATTTCAATCCCGAGACAATATTTTGGGTATCCAAGATCCTTGATTACGAAGACCTTGGCCAGTTCTTCTTTTAAGTGAATGATGCGGGTTTCATCGCGAGAAGCTATGATAATATCGTCTACGTAGACCAATACCAGCGTTCGTTTCTCCTTGTCGTAGTACACGCACGGGTCGGCATGGGTTGGAGTCAGTCCAAGTTTCTTGAGAGCTTCGTCCAGTCGTTCGTACCATCGACGGCCTGCCTGACGAAGGCCGTATATTGCCTTCTCGAGCTTGCATACCTTGTTACCCTTCTTGAGCGCATACAACATCTTTTTAGCCTTCTCGATCAGAACAGCGTTAGATTCGGTCGCAATGATCCTCTCAAGCATCTCCTGTAGCATCTCCGGCATCTCCATGTATACTAACATGTCCATTATGCCATTTAGATAGGCAGTAGTGATGTCAATTTGTGAGATCCGCATGCCTTGCTCTACGGACGCAGCCATGAGCGCCCTCAACGAACTGAGTCTTGCAACCGGGGCGAATGTATCGTGGAAATCTACGCCAGGACGTTGTGAGAATCCCCTTGCAACTACGCGGGCCTTCCTTCGTTCCAGCTCTCCGTTCGCCTTGTATTTGTTTCTCAGCACGGTTCGGCAGCCTATCACCTTTTCGCCATTGGGTCTGTCAACGAGTGTCCAGGTGTCGTTGCTTACGAGAGACTTAATCTCGGCATACACAGCGTCTCGCCATTCATTACCGTCTGGACCTGAAACAGCCTGAGAAAGAGATATTTCAGAAGCGGCCATGGCAAACTGCGCGTCGAACCACTCCAGATCTTCGGCCATATTCTCTTCTTCGGGATTTTCCTCAACGGTCGCGGGCCGACTCTGTTGCAAAACCGGTCCTTTCATGTGGTACTGCTTAGCTGGTCGACCAGGTTTCCCGGTACGAATCTTCCGTGGACGTCCAGGACCTCGTACAAGCGGTTGATCTTCGTTGAAGTGGTCATCTTCATTTGCAGATGGTAGCGGATCGTCATCCTCGTCTTCATCTTCAGCCGTGATATCAGCATCTGCTGGATCTTCGGGTGCTCGACGATGGATCATTTCATCATTGTTTGCGATATCTATCCCTAGGTTTTGAAGTGAGTCATCATCTTCATCGAGAAGCTTCGTCCGACCATTTGTCGTTTCATTACTTATGAAGTCTTCGTAAGTGTTATTCGTGTCGAATCCATCCAGGAATTTCACATCCCTTGCGACAATGACTTTTCGGTCCTTCGGGATCCAGATGCGGTAACCCTTGGAAGTGTCAGCATAACCGACGAAAATGCCTTCGACGGTTCTGGGCTCGAATTTTCCCTTATTCGGATTCTTATTTAGAACGTGTACCTTACATCCGAATGATCTAAGATGACTTATGTCGGGCTTCTCGCCTTTCCATTGTTCGTAAGGAGTACATCCATCCAAACTCTTAGTGATGCAACGATTCCGTATGTAATTCGCAGTGTTGATAGCTTCTGCCCAAAATTGTGTCGGGAGTCCGGATTGTGCCAGCAGGCAACGAGCGGTTTCAATCAGCGTTCTGTTTTTCCGCTCGGCTACCCCGTTTTGCTCAGGAGTATGCGGAATGGTTAGGCGTCGTTGAATTCCGGAATCCTTCAATATACGATCCATGGCGGAGTTGCAAAACTCCTTTCCGTTGTCCGAATGAAAAGCCTTCACCTTGAGACCTGTCTGATTTTCGACGAAGTTCTTGAATTCGATGAATTTGCTTGTTGCTTCATCCTTACTCTTCAGAAAGTAGACTTGACACCATCTTGTATGATCGTCGATGAGCGTCATGAAGTAGCGCGCGCCTCCCGTTGAATTTACTCGCATTGGTCCGCAGAGATCAGAATAAATGATGTCGAGGCGGTGCTGTGATCTGTTAGCTCGAGATGAGAATGGAAAACTTGTTAGTTTCTGTGTGATGCATATTTCGCAGTTCGAAACTTTGGAGTTATCCTTCAGCTTGAATCCGGATGCTGCTTGAGTTTTCGACATTAGTAGTAAGTCTCTTAAGTTAAGATGGCCGAGGCGTTGATGCCAGATTTCGGTATCAGAGTATTTCTTCTGCGAGACTGTATTAGCTTGTTCGCCGGATCCTTTCAGAATATATAAGTCACCTTGACGTTCAGCGGTGAGCTTAATATTTCCTTTGATGTCCTTTACGGATGCTTGGTTTGAGCCGAATACGACTTGATAGCCTTTGTCCACAATCTTGGCTACAGATAATAGGTTGGTTCTCAGATCTGGAACATGCAGGGTATTTTCCAGTCGAATCCTTTTAGTTTTATTATTAACTCTCGTGAGAAGTTCTACGTTCCCTTTTGCATCCACCGTACTTGTTGCGTTGTTGGCTAACCTGATGTCGCTTTGTGTGGACATCGAGTTTGTCAGCATTCGAGCGTCTTTGCATAGATGAGACGTGCACCCGCTGTCGAGACACCATTGACTTGCGCCTACGCCCTTGGCGGGCTCGGATGACGAATACTGAGCGACTTCCGCGAAGAAACTTTCCGCTTCCGTATTGTTTGCTTTTTCGGCTTCTTGCGTCTTCCTTTTACGGCAGTCAGCATATTTGTGGCCGGTAATCTTACAGAAAGAGCATTTGTATTTAGGACGAAAAGGTGCTTTCGCGTTCTTATCGTTATGTGACGTCGATGCGTTATTCTTGCCGGATTTCGAATTCGGGTTGCGCCTGCCGTGAGCGAGCATCGCGCCTGATTCGTTGACGGTGACTTGATTTCGCGCTTCGTATTCCTCTACGATTTTTATTTTTAATTGCTCAGCGTTTGGCAGCGCGTCGCGAGATTCTATCGCGCATCTAAAGTTCTCGAAACTGCTAGGTAGGCTATAGAGAAGCATGATCGAGAGAAGATCTCCGTTGATCTGAACATCCATGGATTCTAGGCTTATCGACGGCATCGAAAAATTGAGCGATGTGTGTCTTAACGTCCCCGCCTTCCGACATTTTTGTTTGAATAAGGCGTTTGAGTAACGTTGCTTTGCGCGCGGGACCTTTCGAGTCGTATATGGATTTTAATTTATCCCACACATCTTTGGACGTTTTACAACCACGTATCTGCTTCAACTCAGAGGGATTTATAGCTAGGATTAAGTCAGATTTTGCCTTGCGATCCTCGTTCTCCCACGCTGCGATGGCTGCTCGAGTTGCTGCGTCGTCGGCATCGCCACGAGATTTCGGGCATGGCCTCTCGCCACTCACGTAGCCCCAGTTATCGTTCTTAACGAGTAATGCTTCCACTTGTATCACCCAAGTATCATAATTGTCCTTGGTTAGCGTTTCTAATCGCGTAGAGTTAATTGTATTTGTCTGTGCCATCGTCGATTTATTCGCGGAACGCACTTTAACGACGATGATTTACTTATGACGCGTCACGGTCGATATATCGCGTTCACGACGTATCACGCCCGGAAAGAACAAAGAAACTCTCGCGTGGATTCAGCGAATTTAGATATGAAAAAGTATTTCTTCACTTTGTCGTTGCGGCTCTGGGCCCATAACCTGTTCGAGCTATGCAGGGATAGGTAACGACCGAGAAAACGAGACGGATGTAAAGCCGAATGTATCTCTTGTGTTTATTGGAAGAATACGTTTAACATAAAATGAATGAACGAAACGATTCGATACAAAGTAATTTGCCTCCGCGTTCGCGATGATCGAGAGTAGAGAGATAAGCAAACAGAACGGACAGACTATTGAGAAGAACATGGATCACAATAAATGGTAGATAGTAAACCCGACGACGCAGTCGGTAACGCTTGATGGCGCCCCGATATATCGATAGGGACATCGACTTTGAGTACGAGAATTTGCGATATCCCTAACAAAAAATGATAGAAAAATTCATATTAAATGTTTAAATTAAATTAATTTAAAACATTATCTTTAATATCTGTATTATTTCTAATCTCTTTAAAATTATTTAAAAAAATTAATATTAATTAAGTTTTATTATAATTAAATAAAATAAAATATATCTAAACAATTAAATAATAAAGAATTAAATATTTTATCATTTATTCTATTTATTCAATTAAATTTTTTAATAACTGGAATAAAAGTAAAAAAATGCCTTTAGAGCCGGAGCAGGTTTCCCTCTATTTATTCTATAAGTTTTGATTACAGACGTTTCGACGCATTAGTTTTGGGCATCTTCAGTGTATGTTGGGATTACATAAGAAATAGAGAAACTATATTATATCCATTAAAAAAAGACATTAAAAATGTAAAAAAAAAAACGCCAAGTATGTTTCACGCCTATATATTTTATGCGTGAATTAAAGAAATATATCTTTTCAAATATATTTAAAAATATATATTGTTACTGTAACAAAAATACTTAACAAAAATTCATGAAATCCGCTAAAAAAAGACATTAAAAAAAGCGCCAAGTATGTTTAACGCAAAATAATGTTATAAATTAATATTAGAAAAATGAAAAAAATATTTACTTAAAAAACACCAAAAAAATAAATATATTAGCACGAAAAAGAAGTGAAATCAAAATATTATTCTAAGTTCCAAATATATTTATTAGAGCAAGTAATATTAGTACATATAAAATTAAGTAAAAAACACAAAAAATAAATATAATAGCATGAAAGAGAAGTGAAATCAAAGTATTATTCCAAGTATATTTATTGGAGTAAGTAATATTTCGCATATATATTTTGTGCGTGAATTAAAAGAATATATTTTATAAACTATTTTTCAAAATTGCAATAGACCTAATATAGGATGCAGAAGACATTTAAAATGTATGAAATACAACGGCATGATAAAATAAAAAAGTAGAAAATATAGAATACAATAGATAGCGTAATGAGTAATGAGAAGTGCAGAAATTGAAAAGGGTTTAGTTACATCGGTAATAAGCAGAGACAACAATCGAAGCATCCTTGGTGTGTCCGACGGATGCTGCTGGAGATTATGTCCATCTTCGATTGTTGTCTCTGCTTATTACCGATGTAACTAAACTCTTTTCAATTTCTGCACCTCTTGTTACGCTTTCTGTTGTATTCTATAATTTCTATTTTTTTATTTTATCATGCCGTTGTATTTCATACATTTTAAATGTCTTCTGCATCCTATATTAGGTCTATTGCAATTTTAAGAAATAGTTTATAAAATATTGGATTCTTTTAATTCACGCACAAAATATATATGCGAAATATTACTTACTCTAATAAATATACTTGGAATAATACTTTGATTTCACTTCTCTTTCATGCTATTATATTTATTTTTTTGTGTTTTTTAAATAATATTACTTGCTCTAACAAATATACTCGGAACTTGGAATAATATTTTGATTTTACTTCTTTTTCGTGCTACTATATTTATTTTTTTGGTTTTTTTTAAGTAAATATTTTTTTCATTTTTCTAATATTAATTTATAAAATTATTTTGCGTCACACATACTTGGCGTTTTTTTTTACATTTTTAATGTCTTTTTTTTAGCGGACTTCATGAATTTTGGTTAAGTATTTTTTGTCACAGTTTTGTAACAATATATACTTTGTAAATATATTTGAAAAGATATATTTCTTTAATTCACGCATAAAATATATAGGCGTGAAACATACTTGGCGTTTTTTTTTTTTTACATTTTTAATGTCTTTTTTTAATAATATAGTTTCTCTATTTCTTATGTAATCCCAACATACACTGAAGATGCCCAAAACTAATGCGCCGAAACGTCTGTAATCGAAACTTATAGAATAAATAGAGGGAAACCTGCTCCGGCTCTAAAGGCATTTTTTTACTTTTATTCCAGTTATTAAAAAATTTAATTGAATAAATAGAATAAATGATAAAATATTTAATTCTTTATTATTTAATTGTTTAGATATATTTTATTTTATTTAATTATAATAAAACTTAATTAATATTAATTTTTTAAAATAATTTTAAAGAGATTAGAAATAATACAGATATTAAAGATAATGTTTTAAATTAATTTAATTTAAACATTTATTATGAACTTTTCTATCATTTTTTAATAATTCTTTTATTTTAATTAATTAAGATAGTTGCATTACAATTTTATATGTAATAGTAAAAATAAGAATTTTCTCATTTTGTTTATAACTAAACATTATTTCTCAATTTTTACAATGTATTATTTATGCTTTTCTTACTTTGCGAAAAATTATACCTTATCTAGTTGCAATATATTAATCTATTTAATTTAATTTTATTTTTGTGCTCTATCGTTCCAGTATATACGATAATAAATTCAATTAACTTTGAACTAACTCTTACTCCTTAATCATTTAAATTAACTCCTTTAAATTAACTCTTGCTCCTTAATCATTTTACATTAATAATTTTATTGTTTATAAAAAATACCATTTTATATATTATTTTCTTTACGAACTGATTTATTTATTTAATAGCGTATATCATTACATATGTTACTTATATTATCACATATTACATTATTATTGCAATTTCTTAACTCATCTCAAATCATTCATCGCTGCGTTGCCGGTTTTTGAATAATGAACAGTCATAACGCACGAGCATATAGATACGATGCGCCCGAATGACCACGCTCGATATCTCGATAGTTTGACATGTCCAGGCATTTGTGCCGGATAGTGTACATCCAGAACAAAACGCGCTTCTGAGTTGTGCATGAAGTTGTCTGTAGACATGCAGTATGCACAACAGCTTGCGGGTCGGGCGCCCGTGGGCACTCGCGGGCGCCCGTGCCCAATTACAATATAATTGTAATTGACATACCTGCTAATATATTGTTATAACATAGTTTTTTAAGTCATGACCCCTGTGACACTTTTTGGTACAGGGTTAACGCCAAAACAACCTCAAAATTGGATTCAGCAACTCGAAAAACCCGTTTGTTGATGTAATTGAAGTTGAAATGAGTCAATTCATAATTTTCAACGTTCTGACCCCCTGTAGCACATTTTGGTTAGGATATGGAGCCAAAAAAACCTTAAAAATGGATTTGCCATGTTTGAAAACTTAAGAAACACTCGATTTCATATATCTAATGGTTACTGTGAATAAAGTTCACCTTTTTCGGGAAATAGACCACTGTGCGACGTAAAAAGATTATTTTGTAAATAATTTTTACGTTGTAGAATAATATTTTGCCTGAAATAGATTAAATAAAGTGTGTGTTAACGCGTCGCTCGACTAGTTTTCAACTTTAATTATTAATTAAAAAAAAACTGTACGGTGGATCGTGTTCACCTTCAATTATAAGCTTCCTCACAGTGTCCTCTTTCCATCGATATATATTGTTCAGACATTTTTGGCAAAAGATTTTTCGCAAACTCGTGTTATTCATAGGAAACTAACCTCTTTTCCTCTTAGACCAATGTTAAAATCATTAAAATCACCTAATTTTAAAATTAAATATCTTGAGAACGGGACGGTGAATTATCTTTTTTCTGGGTTTAATCGATTCAGGAGAGTTTCTTTTTTCGGTATAAAAAATAAAACCTATCACTTTTGGCAAAAGTCGTTCATCATCGAACTACCTTAATTCACACAACGAGTACAGCGCGCTATACCAAGAGACGACGGATTAAGTTGATTGTTTTAATTGGATTAGTATCAATGCCGTTGGATTAAAGGAAGAAACTACGCTTTGATGAGGTACTCGCGATGCCTCGTTCATTCGACTCGTTAAATGTTACTCATTCTGTGTTATAGCTACAGTGTTAGGATTTGTATAATAGGAAAATTCGAATGTGGTGAAAACGGGACGCACGTCGTAAAACAGAATGATAAAATTCCCGAAACCGTTGTTCACAGCCGATAGTATATATTGCAAATTATTTTCTATCTGTGATTGAAAAGACTCAATCACATATTACGATATTACATATTTGTATACATAAATCGTTGTTGACTTTATCGGATCTTATTTGCTTCGCAAATCGCTGTTTATACAAACCATATGATATAAACATTCAATATTTGTTTAACCCCTGGAATACTGTCACTGAGTGACTGCATTATACGAGATATTCTGTTGCATTTAGAAAGTGTCATTTTTTTACTTTTATTAAGTAAACTTCTCCGATAATCAAATATTACGTGTGATCGAGTGATTTGTTTTACGAAAAGTTCAAGGTCTGTGAAATGTTTATAAATTCTTTAGATGTGAGAAAAAATAAAAAATTTTATTAGTAGTAATTATTTATTTCTGTCTTTTGTGCGGGATGGAAAGGACTCCCATACCCTCTTTTACAGTATTAATTCTATCAATCTTCTCTCTCTCTTTCTCTCTCTAGTCTCTCTCTCTCTCTTCCCCCTCTTCTCTGCCTCGCCTCTCCTCCGTACTCTTTCTCTCTCTGGCCTTTCTTCGCCGCATATGCTATATATTCTACCTTTTTACAATTTAACGGTTTTACAAGTAAACAATTATATTTAGATATAGTGTATAAGATATTTAAAAATATCTTATACTTAATAAAAACGTAGAAAAATATTAAAGTATATGTACATAAGCATTTTCATATATACATAGGTATATTTTTTTGCTCTAAGTTTTAATTAAAGAAATGAATAAAGAAATAATCAATAGGTAATGATAAATCATTGAATCGTAAACCGCTTCGGAAGATTATAAATTTCTGTAAAATAAATGTATTATTAATATATAATAAACATATAATATTTAAATATATAAATATATAATATATATATTATTAATATATAATGTATTATTATTATAATGTATTATAAATTTCTGTAATTTCTGTAAGGAGTAAAAGCGCTCCAGATCCGACTGCCGAAATCGCGATCATTAATCGAATCGCGATCAGCTATGAATACAGCCCCTAAAATGTTTCAGACGTATCGGCGGACTCTTCGAGTTTTCGCAAATCTTTGAAGCGATAAAAATACATCGGCAGCTCGGGGGATTTGCACGTGAAAGTGATGGTTTGTGTAACGCATTTCCGACATTTGACGCCGTTTGATGTAGCCCATTCATCGCATCACGGGAGTGCACCGTACGTTCCGCCGGCGCATCCTCATGCGTTCCGGCTAAGCCTCTATCTACGCAATGAGGCTTATTCCTGGCCTATTTTCTCGTTATTATCTCTCCGATAACAGTGCAGCATTAAAAACGCCTAACAAAAAGTAAAAGATTCTAGAGCAATATATGCGTTTTCCATCTAAATCTTTTCCCGTCATATCTCAATAAAAAAAAATTACTTATAAAAAGAATCAGTAAAATTCACTTTTAATAATTCATTCTCCCTTCTGCCATTTTTTTACACACATGGACTATTCTATAAAAAAAAGAAAAATTTATGTAAACTAAATTATAAGTCATAAAAAAAGTAGAATGGAATAGACATAAATTACAACCAATTATTATTGCGATAAATAACTTTAAATGTTATTTTAATCATAAATTATTTGTGTTTTGCACGCTATTTTAATAACTCAAATATGACTAAAATTTGAATATAGCATTTCTTTCTAGATTTTTAATCAATGTTCTCTGATTAAAACTTGAAAAATGATATTATTTCATATTTGTTGCTTTATGCAGGTTACAATACGCATGATATTTTACGATTATTTTTGCAAAATAAATATTAAAAATATAACTGGAAAATTTGATCTTATTTTGCATGCAATTTCAAATATAGTTTATTTTTGGAGAATTTTAACTACTATATGTATAAAATATACAACTATAATAAATTTGTTATCTTTCGTATGTGCAACGTAATCTTCTTCATTTAAAAATGCGGACTTATAGCAATTGCAAAATAAGTTCTTCAATTCTCGCCTAAATAATAGACAACCTAAGACAACCGTCTAGTAGATAACGCGACACTTTTTCGCCCCGACTTGACACCCTAGCTTCTCGTCTCTCTCGAATTTTCAGGGTATTGGCCGTTTGGCGTGGTATGGTGCAACGTATACGTGACATGCGACGTGCTCGCGTGCTCGGCGAGTATAATGCACATGTGCTTCATCTCCGTGGACCGTTATCTGGGTATCCGTAATCCGCTCAGGACACGTCACACATCCACGAAACGAATGGTGGGCTTCAAGATCGCCGCGGTCTGGCTACTAGCCATGCTAGTCTCCAGCTCCATCACGGTGTTAGGTAAATTACTCCCTTTTACCCTAGTCCTCCTCTCTTTCGTATCATCACTGACGATCTACGAAGGCTACCTTTGTAGTAGAGAAAGCTCCCCTGATATGGACCAGCACGTATCTTATAAAACGAGTAAGTGCGAGCGCGCGATGAAAACGCGCGGAATCGGTAAACAATTCCTGAAATGAAACGTATGCGGGGAAACGGAAAATTGCCGTTTCATGTTTGCTCTCACACACGTAGAACATACACAATTCTTTTTATTAATTCCGGGTAATTCTATTCCAGGATAAATCGTCCGTTGCATTTATTCATTGTATCAATCTTTACGGCGAAGAACTGTTGTGCTATAAGGATCTTTATTATAAAGCTGATGAATAATATAGGATTTTATTGGATCTCTCATTTCTTTATAAGCTACGAAACGCGCGCATCGCTCGTTCTGAAATTTTGAAGCGAATTAAATCTCATATTCCAGCGAAAACTTTCCGAAAGAGTAAACTATTTTACGAGAAACTGCATCGTATATCTCTCACGAAAAATTTAAATCTTAAACCGATTATGCATATTAACGAATACGGAGTTTTCCCGACCTAATGGATATTTTCCACTTGCCAATTAAGCGTACATTAATTTAATAATTTCGATAATCGCATCATCTGTGTATCTTTCCTTCTTTTTTCACTGCATCTGTTTTCTCTTTGTTGTCATACTGATTGAAAAACTGAATATATCAGCTAGATCATTTTTCATTTTTCGATAATTGCGAAAAAGTCAAGGTGAGAAAATACAAGCGATACTTATACCTCGATGGATCGATAGAGGGCTTCGTATTTTTATGAGCCGATAATTTTCACTGTATTCTCGCGAGATGAGGAGCGAAAAAGCGTGACGACACCGCGATGCTTTATCGGCATGATACACATTTATCAAGACTCTTGATGGCCGTCCTGATCGATAATAGAGAGAGTAACCTCTCCTTCCACCTTTTTATCTCTTGTAATGCAAATAGTCCAATAGAAATTCTAACTGGGTAAGTTGTACCTACCAAATTTCTCGAAATTGTCGTAATTTCACGTTTACTTCCTCAGAGAGAATCGATTGCGCAAAGTTAGATCAAGAGAGAGTTCAGGTTCAGTCATTTTTGGCAGTATAACGTCTCTTTGACACAAGTATGTACACTGTGGAAAAAAATATTTAGATAAAAAAAATATTTATTTAGATTGTGGCCAAGAGCTTATTTACCTAATATAATTTAATGATTAAACGAACTTACCTGTAAGTGAAGTTCTATCATAATTGTATGAAGCGCCTTTTCCGAAAGATAACACCAGAGAGAAACCTGAGAGCGGCCACCGGGATCCATTCCGTTCCAGCGGACAGCGGACGTATACTGACGCGCCGCCTGACAAAGTGGACGTCAACTACGTCGTTACGCTCGGTAACGGTACACACATGGTTCGTGTCCGTGCTATGGTTCGTGTCCGAACTACTCAGATGGAGGGGATATGCTGGTCGCGCAAGCCGCTCCTCTGTCCAGTCTGTCCGTGTACGCTCGGCACTCGGCAAGCTTCGAGCGGGGAGAGAAGGACAGACATACGATCTGCTGTCTTCTTCTCTCTTGAACTGTGACGTTGCCGGCGCGGCGTCGTCGTTAGCACGCGCCGGCTATGCTCTATGGCTATGCCACGCATTTCGGGTTTCGCGTCTAAAAAGGCCGGTTTTCACACGCAATGATTGGTGGCGCCAGGCCGCGCCAGTCGACTGACGCCAGTAAAAATGCAAGTGTAAACACTTGATACAAACTGGCGCTAGTAGTGTGGCGGTTACTGGAGGTTACTGGTGCCACAAAATCTAAATTCAAGATATTTAGCAGTACTGACGCCAGACGTTAGGTAAGTGATGTTTACACATGCAATGATTAGTAGCGCCAACTGACTGGCATTCATTGACGCCAGAAATCGTTACCATTAACCTAGCAAACTCATAAGTGTTTCTATATAAAATTTAAGGTTATATGCTTGCGAGGCGTCATTTATCCACTACATGTTTAAAAAATAAAGCGTTCTGACACTGTTTTACAGGACCTTATTAATAATGCAGAATACAGAAGAAGTGGCACAGAAAGTGAAAGTAATGAAAAAGCGTCCAAACAAATGGAATTCGGACGAAATAAAAATTTTTTTAGAAGTGTACGAGCAGTTTCCTGCTCTGTGGGATGTTTCGAGCGAAATATATAAAGACCGTAATAAGAAAGACGAAAGTTATAACGCAATGGTTGAAGCGCTAAAAGAAAATTTTCCGGATATCAATGACACGCTTGTAAAGGCTAAAATTCGCAGTATAAGAAACGCTTATACATTGGAATTCCATAAAGTTGAAGCCTCAAAGAGAAGTGGAGCTTCAGCAGAAGACGTATATACACCTTCTGTTACCTGGTACCCTGTTGCTGACCGCTTTCTACGAAAGGTTCTCAAACCTCGGTCAACTAAGTCAAATTTGGTAAGAATTTTTAGTTTCCTAATTTTGTAGAATTATGATTCAGAGGTCAGTTTTAAAAGTTATATAGTATGTTTATTTAACTGTGTTTAATCATAAATATTTCTGTGTACACTAAACTTAACAATGTATTATACTGAAGTCTACGTAGGATGATTAGTCGATTGAATCATTGCCATCTGCCAAGGCACTGCTCCTTCTCCCATAAAGTAAGTAGCAAGTTGGTCTCTGAGCTCGCCAGCTGATTGTTGACCGTTGTTACTTTCTTGTCTTGATAGGCTGAATAATCCTTGACCATCCTGACGTCCAGGAATAACTCTTCCATTTTCAATGTCATCAATATCAATAGATCCAGGTGGAATATAGTGTGATTGTGAGGTTATTTGTAACCAATTATGTAAAGCAACAGCTGCCAGAATAATTTTGTCAGCTTTTTTTGGTTCATATGTAATTGGTTTTGCAAAAACCTGGAATCTATTTGCCAGGATTCCAAATGCATTCTCAACAATCCTTCGAGCTCTAGAAAGTCTGTAGTTAAAGATCAGTTTCTTAACATTTAATGAATCGCTTCTGGAATACGGTTTTAACAAATATAATTTTAAGGGGAAAGCATCGTCGCCAACAAAGAAAAAGTTCTCTGGCAAATTGAGTAACTTCTCATCAATAGCTCTTTTTAAGCTGCTATTCTGAAATATTCCACCATCAGAATTTCTTCCTAAAGCTCCAACATCAATGTAACGGAAAATATATTCACTATCTACTACAGCCATTAAAACAATACTGTAGGATCCCTTATAGTTGTAATACAGTGATCCACTGTGTTTAGGTTTCTTAATAACAACATGTTTGCCGTCCAAACTGCCAACACAGCCAGGGAAATTCCATCTCTCAGCAAACCCTTTTTCTATTTTACACCACTCTTCTGTTGTATTTGGCATCTGAAAGGAAAACGACGAAAAATATAGACTTATGATTAAAATACAGACTTTATGTTAATTTCTGTTTTTACAAATATCTTTATTCTATTGTTTTAGGAATTGACAACACAGAAAGATGAGACAGAGAAATTGGAAGATGATAATAATGATCTATTATTAGAAAAAGAGCAGATTAATAAAGAACAAGAAGTTATAAGTGCTCATCAGTCACGGTCTTCCAAAAAGCTCAGAACGACAGTAAATGTACAACCAGATACATCTGCAATAAAGCATACAAAGCAACCACTACAGCCTCCTATGAAACAAAATCAAAAAATGTCTACAATTCAACAAGCAATAAGTGCGCTTCAAAATGTTTCCGAACAGCATGCTGTGGCAACGCGAATACGTACTGACTTGTACGAACAATTTGGCAGCACTGTTGCAGAATATCTTCGTCAAATGACCACGTCAAACGCGCTACAATGTCAGAAGCAAATACTAGATATTTTATTGAATACTTTGATGATGCAACAACTTGCATCTTCTGTACACACTGATGTAGATCCATCTAAGCACAGTCAAAGTTCATTACTTTTTTCTTCACCACTTTCAAGTTCTACTACTATGCCATCTTTGATTAATGTACCTGTTAACTCATCTATTATTGTACCCGTTGAGCTCGTAGAAATTAAAGACAGTGTAGAGAATACAGATTCATCAGATTTGAACATGTAATTTTAATGATTATAAAGTGACTGACTTTTAATTTTCACTTTATTTTAGGTATTGCAGGCCTTAGAGGTCTCTTTAAAGTAAACTTTTATTTCAATCTTAATATAAAAAAAAATGTTTAGTATATATATATATATATATGCTATATTGTTTTCGGACTTTGTAAATCCTGTAGACTTACTAAAAGTAAACTTATTTCAGTTTTAGTTTTTACAAAGTCTTAATACCAAAACTATTTTTTTTCTTTTTGAAAGTTTATGTTTTGTTATATTTTCAGACCTATTCTAAGAATTTTGTTGACCTATGTCATATATATATATTTTAAATAAACTTTTTATATAATCTTACAAGTACATGAGTTTTTATTCTCTTTAAAAATTTATCTTTGTAATTTTATATTTAGGTTTTGTCTTTTAAATAAATTTGAAATACGAAAAAGTACTAAAAGAATTATTTGTTTATCTATCTATCAAGGAAGCCAAAGAAATTTACAGTACGTAAAACAGAAAGTTTAAATCGGAAGGAAACCGAGCTAATAAAGAAAGTTTAAAGACTATTTTTAAGATAGAACATTTAAATTTGATATACCTACATATAGCATACATTGTACAATAGTAATATTAATAACAATGCTAGGAAAAAGCTTACCTTAATAAAATCTTTCAACGCTTCGTGAATAATATCCAAGACTTCAGGTAAAAAAGTAGAGATTGTGCACTTGGGAACTCTGAACAGTAACTGTAATGATGCGAGGGAGTCACCAGTAGCCAAGTATCTAAGCACGATCTAAAGCTTCAGTTTTGGTGAAAGTGCTGGTCTCATATGCGTATCTTGCTTTTGAAGTTTAGTAGACACCATCCCTAACAAATCTTGAAAACGTTCTTGGGTCATTCGAAACATGTTCAAATACGTCTGGTTATCCTCTGCAGCTAGTTCTTCTATAAATTGTAAAGCAACTTCTCGTCTAGCGATCTATTTTCGTACCCAATATCTACGTTTCTTTCTTTTCAGTTTAACCGCAAGAATGTTTTGTAGTTCGTTACTTATTACTAAAATTCCCAAACGAATAGTCGCATCTAACAACTCGGTTGACATCTTGACATAAATTTTACCTACATATTTTCCATATTATGCGCCAATAACATCACTATGCAAACACTTATGAGTTTGCCAGTTTAATGGCAACGGTTTCTGGCGCCAATGAATGCCAGTCAGTTGGCGCCACCAATCATTGCGTGTATAAACACTTATGAGTTCGCCAGTTTAATGGAAACGGTTTCTGGCGCCAATGAATGCCAGTCAGTTGGCGCCACCAATCATTGCGTGTGAAAACCGGCCTTTTTATTGTTAGGCCAGTCAATAAAGACACTAAAATTCGAAAATTTAACTTTAATTACAAAAGTTTTCAAATTTTGATGAAATATTGGGTGAGTTGAAATAACAATAAATCTTATTTTGCAACCATCCCCGAGGTCCGGAACATGTTAAATATTGCAAAAAAATGTTAATTTATTATAACTTTGCGAAAAAAATTGCAAAAATGCTGCAAATCGATAGAATAACTTTTGCAATTGCCCCGAACAGTTGTGCTAATTTGCAACCTTCTATGTTGCACGCAATATATTATTTTTAATCAATGATGGAACAATTGTTTATTTGGTCGTAATTTTGTCAAAAAAATTGCAAAAATTTTGCAAATTGGTTGCAAGCGTTGAGATTATTTTTCGTCACAAGCTGTTAAGTTTGTAATCTCGGACAAAGTCCGCAACAGTGAAAAATTAGCAACAATTATTATTTTGAACTTTTTACAAGCGTGAAAAAATTGCAGAAGTTTTGCAAATTTTACGGAGTGCTTCAAATGTCTTTCCTTATCCAAATATAAATTTGCAACCCTCTACTAGTTACGCAAATTATTACAACTTATTAATGACTAAATACTTTGTTTTATAAAAAATTGCAATGTTGCGCGCCTTGAAATGGGTTGCAAATCTAATACATTGCGGAAAATATTACAATAGACATTGCTATAAGTTTGCAGGACTTCTGCAATTTTTTTCGCAAAGTTATAGCAATAAATTAACGTTTTTCGCAATGTTTAGCATGTTCCGGACCTCGGAGATGGTTGCAAAATAAGATTTATTGTTATTTCAACTCACCCAATATGCCATCAAAATTTGAAAACTTTTGTAATTAAAGTGAATTGATTGTCTTTATTGACTGCCCTATCTCGTGTCTCGTGTCTCGCCGAGTGTCGCCGAGTGCCGAGTCTCGAGTTGGCAAGTTGACGATGCGCTATACGTTACATTTGCGTTTATATTTAAAAATTTTTATTTTTATATTTATAAATAAATATATATATGTATATATATATTAGAAATTTATAAAATATAAAGATTGCAAATATAATTAATTAAATAAATATTTATAAACTTAAAAATTAAAATTCGCAAATGTAATGTATAAAAATCACGATTTTATACATATATGCTTTTCTATCTAAAAAAGTCTTACATTAAAAACCTTTACTTTAGCATAATAATATTTACATGTAATATTTAAATGCATACCAATAATTATATTATTAACTATGAAAAATAATTGTAGTTTATAATGTTCTTTTACTCTTATTAAATTTATTTTACCTATGCATGTTCAATTGGCCAAATTACGGCTAAATTACAAACAACAACAAAAGGATATTGGATAAAAATAAAAACACTTTATTAAATAAACAATACACGTGGGTAACATTTCGACTGTACTTATTATAATTAGTCTTCTTCGGAACGGATTACTATGAATATAAAAGAAAAAGATAAATATTAAAACATGATAATGTTTAAGTTAACATACTAAAACATTAAACATTAGTCTACTAGACTAAAACATTAAATAATTTCCTAATAATATAAACAAAATAAACAATAATCTAATTGAATCACAAATATAAAAACGCCGGAGTAATCGAATGAAACCATGACAAGATAAATTTTATATTTATATTGAGAAGTGATAAAATCTCTTCCGTCAGGAAGAGAATGTAAACAATTATTAACGGGAGTAGTCTGATTTAAAATATCTTTAAAATAGATATTTTTCAGGAATTTTTTATAGGGAAACAAAGAAAGTGAATAACGTTAAGCTTTGCATGTTCTCTTCACCTTATTTAAAAATTTTATTTTTATTTAAGTAACAAAAATGTTCTTCTTTTCTGTTATATCCTGGTCACTATATAAATGACAGACAGTGTAAATAATTCTAGCTGTTCTAGGTATCTGAAACACAAAGAGCTAAAATTTTCTTATTCTGCAGAAATGTGGTTATTGTCTGAACTAGAATTAAATCAATATTTCTATTCTGTGTGTGTAAAAGCGGCTTTTTTATTAAAAATATTATAACTATTTTCGAAATTTTATTAGTATTTTATTAAAAGAAAAAGCTAATAAACAATGTTTATTGTAGTTCAGACGATAGCCGCATCACTTATTTTGAATAAGAAAGTTTTGGTTTTTACACATTTCTGCTATTTAGAACAGCTAGAATCATTTACTTCATCTCTCATTTACGTCTTTTAGTGATCAAGATATAATATAGATAAGAAGAATATTTGTCTTAAAAAATAAAAATATATTCTTAAAATAAGATTAAAAGAACATGCAAAGTTTAACGTTATTCGCTTTCTTTGTTCACCTAATTAAAAATTCCTGAAAAATACTTATTTTTAAAGACCTTCTCTGGCTCCAGTCGTGCTCAACTTGTATTCATGCTTAAAAAGAAAAATTTATTTTACTAAAGTTAGGGCCAAAGCACATATGACAGTCGTAGTCGTGGACGTAAGCAACGCACAAGCTTTGGCGTATCCTGATCTGTCAGATCGGAAACTACGACCGTCGTATATCGCTACGCCATGTTATGTGCTTTGACCCTTTATTTATATACAAAATATTACATATAACAACTAAAAAATAAAAAGTTAACTTCACGCGTGAGAACTCATGCAGCGTTGCCAAGTAATAACTGCAGACGCCTCTCCTCTTCTGTCATTCCTGAACCGAGTGTTGTGCCGGTAACTCGACTAGCGAGCTTCGGCACCGGATTCTTTGGACCCGTCAGGAGGGAAGGGATATTCACCGAACAACAGCTCGTTTCCACGTTGTTTGAATAAAACGTTATTCTTTATTCACAAATATCTTAGTTATTTCACTGCCCTGACTTGCGGGCGTTCGGTATTACACTTGGTTACGATTATCGGCTCCGTGTCTCGCGTCACGCGCTCGGTTATTAGACTGCCCGCCGCTTCTCGGAAGGGCGGGCTTTTTATCTCTTCGCGTGTTACTTCCGCGATGCTGACTTAGCTGTCAGCGCTTTTGCTTCCGGGTGAGCGACCTGTCGGCCGTTTGCGACACCCGGAATGCCACCTCAGGAGAGTTTGGCAATATTCGGGATGCGCGCTGACAGCTAGGTGTCGCAATTTGGGCAAGGCGACTTCCGCCTCACAACACGAGCGAAAAATTCATCAAATTGCGTACTTTACACAAGTATTTCTCGAAAACGCGTACCGCAAGGGTATATTGACACTTATCGCATATTATTTCTATTTTTATGGATCATATACTAGTTTTTCAAAAACATTTAGAGGAAACTTTTTTCACAATTCATTATAATATGTCTGTTTTACAATTCTCAGCAAACGAAAAAAGATTGAAAAGAATTAAAACGGGATTGCCAGGAATTCAATTAAGGAGTTTCCGAATTCCATTTTGTCCAAAAAAGGGATTAAAATAGTTTCAATATCATGGAATTCCTTATTTTGGAAAGAATTTGTCTTTTTTGAATCCCATCTAATTCCGACACAAAAACGTAACAAAAATGAATACCACTGAATGCCAGGTTAGGGATTGGAAAGTTTCGTCATGAATTCCATTGAATACCATTGATTCCGTTAACGAAATGAATACCATTGAATGCCAAATTAGGAATTGCTAGGAAATAAAAATTTCCGTATTGAATTCCATTGAATTCCGTCTATTCTATATTGAAACTATTTCAATCCCTTTTTTTGACAAAATGGAATTCCTGGCAATCCTGTTTTAATTTTTTTCAATCTTTTTTCGTTTGCTGAATAGCTCGGAATAGGAAGATTTTGATAATCAAACGTTTAACATTTTCAATCTGCAAACGAGTGACCAGCAATATCATCCACAGCATGTAGTCTTAAAATACTACGATTTTCTCTAGAAGCACTAGCGTATAATTTATTCGCCGACATTACGAATATCTTCTGCAACAATCACATAAAATATTGAACAGTTTTCATGAACGATTACAACAACGTCTGCATGCTCTTGCATCATTAACCTTCCGAGGCCACACCTTTTTTTTTAATACGCCCCGGCCACACGCGTGTGAATATGAAAATCCAATTTGTATTTCTAAATATCGTGAATATTATTAATTAAACACACATATTTTACATTTAATCTATACTATTATTATAAAGAGACAGAGTTTGTCGGTTTGATTGTTTGTGTTCGATGATCTCGGAAACCAATGGACCGAAGTTTAACCAAAAGTATATGAAATAGGGGTAGAATTTCCCGGAGAGTGTCACTGTGTGTATATTTTTTTGTTACCGATTTTCTGGAAACCGGTTTTCCTAATTTATCTAATTTTTCGAGAAATAATTGACCGAATTTTAAAGAATTGTATATAAAACAGGGGTAGAATTACCCGGAGAATGCCATAAAGTGTATAATTTTTCGTTATCAATCTTTTGGGAAACCGGTATCAGAAGTTTTTCGAATTTTTCGGGAAATAATTGATCGAATTTTAAAGAATTGTATCTAAAATAAGGGTAGAATTTCCTGGGGAGTGCTATAAACTGTATAGTTTTTCGTTACCGATCTTTTTGGAAACCGGTATCTTTTTGGAAATTGGTTACGAAATTTTTCCAATTTTTTAGGAAATAATTGAGTGAATCTCAAAGAATTGTATATGACGGAATTAAACTTTTAGTAGATAAAAAAATAATATTTTTCAATTTATAGCATTTTAAAGAGAGAGAGAGAGAGAGAGAGAGAGAGAGAGAGAGAGAGGGTGCTCAAGGGTGATGTGGAAATTTATTGGCGTAAAATGTAACTTATCTTTTTTGAAATCGGTATCAAAAATTTTTCGAATTTTTTGGGAAATATTTGATTGAATGTTAAAGAAGTGTATAATTTTTCATTACCAATCTTTTTGGAATGTGGTTTTAAAAAAATGAGAGAGAGATAGACTATTTGCGTGTTTTAATACATATGTTCTCCGGGGCAAAGCCCGGCGGGGCATGCTAGTTATATATATTTGTGTATTTTTATGTTGTAAATTTTTTATCACACACAAACGTCTTGCCGTTGATTATTATTGTCATTAAGCTTTTAAAAAATAATATTTATCACATTTAGGAAAACAAATTGCATTTTCATACTCACACGCGCATTAAATGCATTAAAGAAATTTAAAATATATTTTAAAAGTTAAGATAAGTTTCTGTCTCTATATACCTATATATAAACTCTTTTTTCCAAGTCTGTCAAAATTTTTTGAAAGAATAACATTTGAGACAGCATTTTCTTTAAAGAAGAATAAACATTTTTTAATAGGATTATTATTTTAGAATGAGAATGTGAACTACCTTAACGAATTAATAATGCAAGGACATACACACAGACGTTGTTACAACCATTCGAGGAAACTGTTCAACATTTTATGTGTTGCTGCAGAAGAAATTCGTAATGTCGGCGGACAAATTATACGTTAGTGCTGCTAGAAAAGATCATAGTATTTTAAGGCTACATGCTGTGTAGATGATATTGCTTGTCCCTCGTTTGCAGTTTGAAAATGTTTGAATATTAAAAACGTTTGATTATTAAAATCTTGCATTCCAAATAACGCTTATAACAGATAAACAAACATCTTGTCTGTATTTGACATCACACTTGTGAAAATTAAGCGTGTAAAAAATCTGTAAAAGAAATGTAAACGTGCAAAGAAACTATTGTCAATAACATCACGCATACACACGTACACAGAAAAAAATGTAAATAATTGATTTTTTTTCTACAATAATTTAAATATTGAAATTATTTTATACCATATGCTTTCTAATACCTATATGTATATAATTAATAACAATATATTAATAACAAACATTAAGGGCGTATTCTGGTTTGAAAGGCCTTAAAAATAAGTATTTTTCAAACATAGGAATTTTTTATAGCGGAACAAAGAAAGCGAATATTGTTAAACTTTGCATGTTCTTATTTAAACTTATTTTAAGAATTTATTTTTATTTTTTAAGTAAGAAAAATGCTATTTTTTTCTATGTTATATTCTGATCACTAGAAGGTGTAAATGACAGACGGAGTAAATGATTCTGGCTGTTCTATTAGGTATCAGAAACCCAAAAACAAAAAATTTTCTTATTCAGAATAAGGCCCGGTTTCACCAACGTGATTTAATCTAATCGGTCGATTAAACTCACTCTTCGTCTCTTTCCAACTGTTCCCCTAGAAAGAGACGAAGAGTGAGTTTAATCGACCGATTAGATTAAATCACGTTGGTGAAACCGGGCCTAAGTGTGGTTATTGTCTGAACTAGAATAAACATTATACGTTTATTAGTTTTTTTAAATAAAATACTAACAAAATTTTAAAAAAAGTTATAATATTTTTAATAATATAAGAGAAATAAGACTCCCCGTTTTATGACCGTTATACAATCAATCAATATTAAATAAGCCGTTTACGGTCCGAGCTTGGATCTTAATAGCCTAATAATATTTTTTGTGTACTACACGTATATTTTTTCCAATCTTAATAAACTGCGCTCCGACATAACCTGTCAGACTTACAACACAGCTCCTGTTGGAGTAGTAAATTCTTTACTATATATATATTATTTAAATCGATTTAATTAGAGGGGAGTGAGGTGATTTTACTACTCCAATAGAAGCTGTGTTATAAGTCTGACAAGTTTAGTCGGCGGGTAGTTTATTAAGTTAGAAAAAAATATGTAAATATAGTATATAAAAAATAGGGGAGAATGGGGGAATTACAGTCATCAGGCAATGCCGGTCACCTGTATTTTACATAAACCAACAGTTATATCAAACTTTTTTTGTTTCTATCCGTTTACATTACATGATTATCGAATAATTTATTATGCCGTGCCTATTAAACCAGCATAAATTAATAAAAATCTGGTGATTCTTATTTTACGCCCTTTTTCTTATAAGAATCGATGTACTTTTAATAAGAGTTTTGCAAAATTTTTAGTAGTTAAAATTACGTCTAACCGTTATTTATGACTTTTTTGGTTCTTTAGCTTCCATTTCGCCCATATTAAAACGATGACATCGTATAAATATATTATTATTTAATATAACAAATTCACTCGGTTTTTGGGGTAACGGTAGTCGCTTGCACGGGGAAATTGCAGTCGTGGCGCATTTGTTTCTAACCATCGGACCTGCAAACGTCGAGTGACAGCGTATAAACATCACGATATGATATATATACCTATATTTATACCACAAATTTGGTAGAATTTATCTAAACTTGGTGAGAAATGAATAATATACATGATTTACATAGAAAATATGTTCAATTTGATGGACATTTCAGTCTTGAAATAATGCCGGAATTTTAGATTAAAATTTCAATTTTTCTGTTAATCATTAATTGTAATTATATTTTCAATTCAAGATGCCTCGTTGTAGACGAAGAAAAACTGAAAGAGGAAAATGGTCCTCAGACGAGCTAAAAAACTTAAAAGAACTTATAAAAGAACTTATTTCTATCTATTTTATGTTTGAAAGTCTTATTTTTTTTACCGATACAAAATTTTTTGTCCTATCAAAATCTATTCCGCCGAACCCTGGCTGCTAGCGACCGGCTGGCATTACCCCAAACGTGACCGTAATTACCCCCGAAAGCTGACCGCGGTTATCCAAGAGGCGACCGTAATTACCCAACACGTCGGACAATTGCGGTCAATTCAGAGATTTTTATAATCAATGCAGGCTTAATTATTTATTACCTTTCTTGACTTTTATGCTTCTACTTTCGAAGAATGATTGATGAAGTATCCGTCAATTATTCCATTTTGGTTCTGAAGACATTTCTTTTTCAGAAAATAAGAAATAATTCTTACTGACTGCAATTCCCCCATTCTCCCCTATTATTAGGCTACTATAAAATCCAAGCTCAAACCGTAAATTGTTTATTTAATATTGATTAATAATATTTTTGATAAAAAGGCTGCCTAGAATGTAAATATTGGTTTAGTTTTAGTTCAGACGATAGCCACATAATATACTTCTTCTGAATAAGAAAATTTTATAGAACAGCTAGAATTATTTACACCATTTGTCATTTATACCTTCTAGTGACCAGAATACCTATAATATAATAGAAAGGAAAAGCATTTTTGTTACTTAAAAAATAAAAATAAAATTTTAAAATAAGGTGAAGTGAACATGCAAAGTTTAACGTTATTCACTTTCTTCGTTTCCCTATAAAAAAATCCTGCAAAATATATTGTATTTTAAAAATCTTTTAAATCAGAATACCCCCATTAATAATTTTTTACATTCTCTTCCTGACGGAAGAAATTTTACCACTTCTCAATATAAATATAAATTTATATTGCCATGGTTTCATTCGATTATTCCGGCGTTTTTATATTTGTGATTCAATTAGATTATTTGTTTATTTTGTTTATATTGTTAGGTGATTGTTTAATGTTTTAGTCTAGACTAATGTTTAATGTTTTAGTATGTTAAAAATGAACATTAATTATCATCATTGTTCTTATCATTATCATTGTTCCTATTGATTATTAATTATCATATGTTTCTTGATATTTATCTTCTTTTTTCGTAATAATCCGTTCCGAAAAAGACTAAATATAGTCGAAACATTAACCGTGTGCATTATTTGTATAATAAATTGTTTTTATTTTAATCCAATATCCCTCTTTTAGTGCTCGCGATTTGGCAAATTTGATAAGAGTAAAAAAAAACACTATAAACTACCTTTTTTTCTTGATAGTTAATATTTTTCTATTATTATGCATCTAAATATTAAATTTAAATATTATGTCAAAGTTAATGTTTTTAATATGACTTTTTTTTAGATGAAAAAGGATATTGGCCGGAACGGGAATTTCCATACATTACATTTACGAATTTTAGTTTTTATGTTTACAAATATTTATTTAATTAATTAATTTTATGTTTAATTTTAACGGTACGGAAACTACGGAAGTACATGATCATACGCGATTTAATGTTTAATAAAATTTATTTATTTATTTGCAATTTTTTTGTAAATATAATTGCAATATTTATAAATATAACAATTATAACTCGTAAATATAAACATAAATGTAACATAGCGCATCGTCGATTTGCCGACTCGAGACTCATCGGCACTCGGCGAGACACGAGAGGCGATACCCGGCGTGGAATAGCCGGAGCGTGCTAAGCGGCAACGCCTTCTTCTTCTTCTTCTTCTTCTGTGATTGGCCTTCAAGCAGTACTGCTCTGAAAACGGCCAGGACGAACCACTTGTCGAATAATGGTATTGGTGCAATTATGCTATATTTCAGACTCGATATATTAAGAAATAACAATGCAGACAGTAACAGTCGCAATACTTCAAAAAAATTTCCGTCCGGACAAAACACGTCCGAACACGTTAAAACGTGTCGTCCGCGAAACACGTCCGAACTCGTTGCTTGCCCACTCGAGACAAGCGGCAACGCCGACAACGTTACAGCTCAAGAGAGAAGGAGACAGCAGATCGTATGTCTGTCCCTCTCTCCCCGTTCGAAGCTTGCCGAATGCCGAGCGTACACGGACAGAGGAGCGGCTTGCTCGACCAGCATATCCCCTCCATCTGAGTAGTTCGGACACGAACCATAGCACGGACACGAACCTATGTATCGTTACCGAGCGTAACGCCGTAGTTGTCGTCCACTTTGTCAGAGGGCAGATTAGGACAGGCGTCCCCCG
Source organism: Temnothorax ravouxi (assembly GCA_030770255.1). Taxonomy (NCBI): domain Eukaryota; kingdom Metazoa; phylum Arthropoda; class Insecta; order Hymenoptera; family Formicidae; genus Temnothorax; species Temnothorax ravouxi. The sequence continues at coordinate 32,230 of JASTWP010001013.1, read as the reverse complement.
AAACGGGGATGGCCGCTCTCAGGTTTCTCTCTGATAACACGTAGTACTCTCTACTTTATGCCGAGGCGCCTCAATCTTTACAGCTAAGGGCCGTATTCATAGTCCGTTCTTATATTTAAGATCGCCTTAAGTACCGTCTTAAGATGCCCTCTAGATTTATAGTTGAAAAATAAGGCGGGATTTAAGCAGACGCTCAAGGCGTACCTTATTCAAGATGATCTTATTTGGGAATGTCTTGATGTGATTCATAAACACATCTAAGCATGACCTTAAGGCTACCTTATTTTGTGTGAATTCATAGTCATTTAAGACCATCTTATTTCACAAACATATTACTAAATGAGGTGATCTTCGTCAAGACGTGTCCGAGGACGTCTTAAGCAACCGTTTTTGGGACATTTTTACGCATGTACTTTCAAATTTTGCAAACAATTGTTTGTGCCGTACTTTTAAATATAATTCTGTAACGACAATATCGAGTTGGTCTAGCTTATATCTTTGTTCTTTCTTTTTTGCTTTCATGTGTGCAATCAGTAGTGAGATAGTGCAGAAATTTATATTTTATCCATTACATTTATTATATGAAAGCTATAGGTAACTGTGGTTGCAGTCGATTTAATGTTACAAATGCTTTGAAGCGTTTTTCTTTTTTCTCTATATCTTATATACCTTTATTGAAAGAAAGGAGAAGAAAACTACTTCAAAGCATTTGTAGCATTCAGTCTTCCACAACCTGTATCAAAGTTTTACACTACCTTAAATTGAACCTATATCGAATTGATATCGATTTGATGTAAATTTGATTTGAGATTATCTAATAATGTTATGTATAGCTGTTATAATAAATGTTATGATTAAAACATAAATTTCTACACTATTTCTTTTAAGTTATATTAATAAATATTGGAATCGAAATTGATTTTTAAATTGATATAATTTCGACAAACAGTTTCGATGTCGAATTGATATCAATTCAAAATTACTGATAGATTAAAATCACCGGAGATTATTTCTCACAAATATAATTACAATTTATTCACAGAATGTCGTCCAAAGAAAATGTAAAGCCTACTAGTAAAAATAAACATTACACAACAATGGAAAGAAAAGTTTTCTTACAAATACTCGAACAGTATAAACATATTGTTGAATTAAAAAAAAGTGATGGAGCCGATTTAAAAGATGAAGATGTGGCATGGATTGAAATATGTACTGCCTATAATCAGTCTTCATTAATTGCACAAGATTTCTGAAAAAATAAAATGTTTTATAAAGTACACAATATCAGTCTGTTACAAAAATCGTACGACCGGAGGTACTTACGTGTAAAGAAACGTCGACGAATTTCGAAGACTGCAATGCCTACAGGCCAGCACACGCTACAGCCGCTCCCGAAGCAAGACAAACAGAAAGCGTGGACAGACCGGTACGGGCACACAAGATTTCTGAAAAAATAACAAAATGTTTAAGGTGGCTCTAAAGTGACATCGTTAGTCAATAATACAACTCACATAAAACTTGATAAAATACATTATAATTTTTCCTAAACATCTTATCTAAATAAAAATTATTAATATTGGTAATGTTCCCATTGATTTTTATAAGTAGTTTATAAATTTATAACAATTATAAAAAGTCGATTGATTAATGTTGTCTTGATCTGTTACGGAAATGGTCGCTGTTATCGACGTCGAGGATTGAGCGACGGTAATCTATCGACGGAGGGATCTGCGCGGCGGCGTAGTCGTCGCGGGCAGCGAGCGACACTGTTTCTGGCACGCTTTGTGTGCATGGTCGTGGTCCGAGTCGCGGCTCGGTGACGTCGCGTCTGTGTGTGGGTGCGACTGCTTTGGGTAATTGCCGGTACCGTGCGTACGATTAAGGGCAGCAACCAGCATTACAAGGGGCATCCTGCCATTGCCAAGTACCTAGCGTACAGTCAAGGGCAGCTACAAGAATTTGCCGGTACCTTACTTGCGTACGATTAAGGGCAGCAACCAGCATTACAAGGGGCATCCTGCCATTGCCAAGTACCTAGCGTACAGTCAAGGGCAGCTACAAGAATTTGCCGGTACCTTACTTGCGTACGATAGTGGGCAGCAACGAGAGAGAGAGAGAGAGAGAGAGAGAGAGGGGGCGACAAATCGACAACACGCTTGTCCGCCCTTGCGAAGGTGCCCGACTTGCGGTATCCTTCCACCCGTCATAAATTTCACCTCTAAACAGGTACGGTAAGGAGAGAAATAATAACTCGGCTCTCCGATGCATACGGTATTATTACAACAATGGTGGGCGGCTTTCCGTCTGTAACGATGCGCCCCTAAAATCAAGGCATCGTTCCCGGCTACCACCCGCCGGATACCGCCCGACCGATCATCCGTCGGGCGAGGACAGGGCGCGGTGCGCCCACCATTTTTTAAACTATCAAAACGCACCGTGTGCGCGGGAAATCCGCCGCACCGGGGCCTTCCCGCATGACGCCAACGAGCGCCGACGGGGGCCGATCCCCGCCGAAGCGAGCGCATAGGATCGCGCCGCTCCCACCACCGCGCAACTCGCCTGACGATCGGCCTCCCGCCGGCCGAGCCTGCCGCGCCGAGCGATATATAAGCCGGCGCGCTCGACGAGACGGCACTTCGCCTGCGCCACAGACTTCCGCTACTCCTGGCGAAGCCTACCTTCCCTATCCTAGGGCGACACGTAAAACGAGGTCCAGAGTGTGGGTCTCTACTGAGGGTTCTCAGAGTGTCTCCGAACTCCACCGTACTCCCGACGGCTACGGCACCGCGAGGTCGAGCGTGCTCGTCCTCGTAGCGAGGGTTCTCACAACCGTAGCCCCGGGACTCCGCAATCCTCCGTTGCACCTATCGCGTTTCCACGTGCCCACGGTCTTAACCCCCGTTAGGTCGCGTCCCTGCTTGTAAAATCCCGCGTTGCGTTGTCTTCCGGATAATCCGCGTCCGTTGCACCTTCCGAGGGCACCCGCCCTACCGATTGTAAGATACCGCGTAGCGTTGTCTTTTAGACCACCCGCGTCCGTTGCACTTCTCGAGGGCAGCCGCCCTACCGACTGTAAATATCCCGCGTTGCGTTATTTCCTCTGTAAACTCCGCGTCCGTTAAAACCTCGAGTGCACATGCACTGCCGCTTGGAAATATACCGCGTTGCGTTATTTTCTCCGTAAACCTCGCGTTCGTTAAAACCCCGAGTGCACGTGCACTACCGCTTGTAAATATACCGCATTGCGTCATTTTCTCTGTAAAACCCACGTTCGTGCTACCACCCGAGTGCAGATGCACTACCAATTGTAACATACCGCGTGGCATTACGATCTATGTGTAATCCCGAGCCTCGAGCTAAATAAAGGAATTAATCCGTGTGCTATAAATTGATTATTGTCTCTGGGCCTGCCATCGAACTCCCGATCCAGCCAGCTAGCCCGCGTTCGATAAAGTTACACGTCATATTACAAAATACATTATCGTTTAATGGCATAATTCTAACATGATTATATGTATCATAAGAGTATTTTTTACGTGCATTGTAGACGATTATTAATTATGTTCAATCTTATTAATATGCTATTCTGAAATTACGTTACATAACCTATGCATTATTGACATGTTCAACATTAATTATTTTGCAATGTAGGTATGTATGTGAATAAAATTAGTTAAAGTGTACTATTCTTTGAAAGGTACTTCAAACGACGCGGAACCGAAGTGAGAGTTTAGTGATATCCTGAACATGATCCTAGCAGCCGACTCGCCGTCTCCCCGCTGGCGACGCTGGCGTATCTAACCTCTTAGCGTGCCCATTGACACTTTACTTCCGTGACACGCACATGCGTCATCACTTTCTCGATCAAATATTTCTTAAAAATCCATGGCAACACAACCTTTCATATACCACTAAAAAGCTTGTGATTTCATCTTTCAGTGATCAGTTTTTTATTAACACTAGACATTACAGACGCGCGCGCTTCGCGCGCGCCATTTAGCTTTAACATTATGCTATTACTATTACACTATTATCCCTTTTGATACACACAACTGTCAAAATATACAATGATACACTATTAACCCTTGATACACACAACTGTCAAAATATACAATGACAGCTGCAAATGAAGTAAGCGCAGCAAGAGAACCAATCGGCATCGCGGAAAAGAGGCTTCAATTTAACGTGACAGCGACCAATGACAGCTGCAAATGAAGTAACAACTCGAAGTAATAACTCGCACACAACGCATCGAGATAACCAATCGGCATCGCGGAAAAGAGGCAACAATAATTTCGATACAAACGCAATTCACACAGTTAACACGGCTTTTTTATAAAGGGATCTCTAGTTTTTCTTAAAAGATATCATATCATTTCCGGTAAAAATTCAATAACCTCCCATAAGAGCTATGTTAAAAAGTGATTTTTTATATTGCTCGTTTGCAATAATTTACATGGCAACAGGGTCTCAAATTTTGAGAGATGGTTTATTATATGTTAAAGAACAACCTCCCAAAGTTTTATTTATGTGGCTAGTCTTTTAGTTTACTTTCGAACCACCTTAATAAGGCATATAATATGGCAACCTGTTACAAAAATCGTTTAACCTAAGATACTTACGTGTATACAAACGACGAAGGACTCGCAAGTTTCCAATGCCTACAGCCTACAGGCCAGCACTTGCTACAGCTGCTCCCGAAGCAAGACAAACAGAAAGCGTGGACAGACCGGTACGGGCACACAAGATTTCTGAAAAAAATAACAAAATGTTTAATAAGGCATATAATATGGCAATCTGTTACAAAAATTGTTTAACCTGAGATACTTACATGTATAGAAACGTCACATCCGCCTCCGATACAGCACAAAGAGAAACAAGAGGGCGGTCGGAACGGTCACAAGATTTCTGTAAAAATAAAATATTTTGTATTAATGATTACACATGCATTGACTGTATTCTTTTATTAAAATCTAACTACTACGCACAAACTCTTCCGTAACGTATATTACGCAGTAGGCCTATTCTGTAACTCTTAACGTGACACTTCGTTATCGTTGCAATGTCTTTGCGCAGCTTTTTCACGTAGTAAAACATTATAACGGTAACAAATTGTCGTCATGAGTTAAAGAATAAGCCTGCGTTGATTAAAGTTTAAAGTTACATACGTATCTAATTGTATTTAATATCAATAAACTTAGCATAAAGTAAACTTGTGCGGTAGCCCAAAGTTATATTTGTTTGAAAATTAATATTACTTACATATCTTAACGCCTTGGATTGCACCGTGGGTCTGCGCTGTCCCACGTTTGTATTGATCGAAAGAGTTTATCGGTTAACCTCACTTCTTCAAAACTATCTCACTTGTCCATTGATTGCATACATGAAAGTGCGGATAATAATAAATCCATAGTTCCTATTGGAGGAACCAACGGAAAAAGTACAGAAACAGCCGATCGAAAATAAGCATGGTTTTAAGTACGGTCTTCGCCAAGGCAATCTCAAATCAAATAAGACTTCTTTGAGCGAAATCTTCTTCGTGAAGATCGCCTTGTTTCACGACTATGAAATCTACCAATCTTAAGGGTCGACAGGAGTAACACTACCGACCTCTGTCGGGTTGCTTAGCTGCGAGTCCGTATTTTATTTATTATAAATTTTTTAAGAGCCAAAATGGAAAATCCGGCTATGTACCAGCTTGCGGCTGATCTTACTGATTTATAATAAATAAAATACGGACTCGCAGCTAAGCAACCCGACAGAGGTCGGTAGTGTTACTGCTGTCGACCCTTAAGGGGATCCTATAGCGAAGGCCGAACTTCCTCGACGTCGGTAATGTAGACTAAAGCAAACGCCACCACGTAAGGTGGTGCCACTGGTGGTGACAACGCGAAACTCCGTACACGTACACACACCACTGAATTGCTCTCACGGACGCACGGTGGTGTAGAGAGCCATATGCTATAGACGCGGCAACGCCGCGCGGAGTTGCCGCGTCTATGGATTCTTTAGCAATACGGCCTGAACCTGAAAATGCTTTCTGGCCGTCCGTAGCAGAAGGCAGTAACGTATCAAGGCTAATAAACACCCGCTTTTTATAAATTACATATATTCTTATGCACACATGTGCGTATATATATATATATATATATATATATATATATATATATATATAATATGTACCTAATTATTATGTGTATGTTTATAATTGTCTGATGACAAATAATAACAGTAGCATAATTGAGAATGTAAATTAGTATACATAGTATGTATTCGCGCGGGTACTCATATATTAGACTTGACAATTTACTGCACCTCTAATAATTTTTTTCTTGTAATGTAAATGAATGATGCAAAACTCTTTCAAAGGATCTATCCATTCTTGATGGAGTAAAATAATAACTTTTATAACAAATGCAATAAATATTAAATTTATAGTATTGATTTATATAACTAATTTTATTGCTTCCTCGTAGAGGAAGCTTTGTTTTCGTGAATTTCGTATATGAACCTTTGATTGCGTATAAAGTTGGGTCTAATCAACCAAATTTAAATGATTTATATATAAAATAGGGGTAGAAAAAACTAACGAAGAGATTGGTTTTTGAGTTTTTGATGCCAATATGTTCAGTGTTCTAAAATGTCGAAATATCGCATTAAAATCGCATGTCTGTATGTGTGTATGTGCAGACTGTCCGTGATTGCTCTAACTTCCGCAAATATTGAGATATCGGGCTGTATTTTTTTTTATTGATAGAGCATCATTCAGGGAAGGTTGGTATTAAATTTTGCGATGATCGGTAAAGGGGTTCTTTTTTAAAAAAATTTTGAATTTTTTAGAAATGTTCGTGGTTGTTCTAACTTTCGCAAATATTGAGATATCGGGCTGATTTTTTTTTAATCGATAGAGTATTATTCAAGGAAGGTTGATATTGAATTTGGCGATGATCGGTAAAAGGGTTCTTTTTAAAAAAAATTTTGAATTTTTTTAGAAATGTCCGTTGTTGCTCAAACTTCCGCTTTGGAGATATCGATTTATTTCTAATTTTATTATATTTTTCAGTCTTTTCTATCCCTATTTCATATATAATTTTTTAAGATTTGGTTGATTGGACCCAGCTTTATACGCGATCAAAGGTCCATAATTTTGATCGCATATAAAGCTAAGTCTAATTAACCGAATTTAAAAGAATTATATATGAAATAGGGGTAGAAAAGACCGAAGTAAAAATTGTTTTTTGAGTTTTCGATGCCAATGTGTTGCTTATGTTCAAAAACGTCGAATTTAAATTTTTTGAGGATCGGTTTTGAGGATTGGCTATCCATCAAATAACTTAGGGTAGATTGAGGCGAATCGGATTAATATAAGTTGTAAGACAATTTTCGTTAGTATTTTATTTTAAACGAGCAATTTTATCGTGCTAATTAGTAATCCGATTTGCCTCCGTCTACCCTATACATTTTTTAGACAGAAATTGGTAACTCTTTCACTAATCTTCGCTAAATTCGAAACAACCTCCCTTTAATGATACCTTATATATAAAATTACGTGTATGATTTGTACACTTTTTAGGCAAAAATTCGTAACCCTTTCACTGATCATTGCCAAATTCAACACCAATCTATCTTTAATAATACTTTATCCATAAAAAAAAGACTTGCATGATTTCCAATCAATTACAATTTTTAAATATCTTTTTGACGTATTAAATTATTAATAAAATATACCTGTATAAAAATATATCTCAGTCTTTCTTAGCATCAGGAACAGTATAGATAACAAACTGAATAAAAATCTTAATTATTATAACATAATCCCAGTAAACCAGTTTGTAACTGTTATGTAACTTAGGGAGCACATGGAAAGAACAACTTTTCATTAGTACCTATACTTTACTCTTGTAAGGCCCGGTTTTACCAACGTGATTTAATCTAATCGGTCGATTAAACTCACTCTTCATCTCTTTCCAACTGTTCCCTTAAAAAAAGACGAAGAGTGAGTTTAATCGACCGATTAGGTTAAATCACGTTGGTGAAACCGGGCCTAAAAGGATTTTGCGATCCATAAAGCCGTTTCAAAGAACGAACTTTGACAGATATATGTCGTACAGAGTAGATACCTCGTTAGACAAGGACAGATATCTCTCGTATTATTCCTTTCTCTCCTATGTATGTAATTTGCATGCACCCATTTATTCCTCTCTCTCTCTCTCTTTCTCTTTTTCTCTCCCTCTCTCCATCCCTGTCCCTCTCTCTCTTACTGTTAGTACACTGGGTAGCGTACACTTATGGTAAAATCAGGATTTTTTGGAAGTGTGGTGTTAGGATTTTAGGGTATATTTGAAGAAAGAAAAACGGTAATGTTATTTAGGACAAGAAACTCTATTTATTATTTCGTTGATAAAATGTTGGGAAATATAAACAAAAATACATATATATAAATGAAATATATTATGTGATATATTACTTTTTTTATTGTTACTGGTCGAAAGTAAATAATATTACATAAAACCAGTATAATGCAATTGAACATAGATATACATACACACGCACACGCATACGCAATCGCACATACATATGCATACACACATACATATTATTTTTATTATTTTTTCTGTGGACCCCAGGCCCCGTCCACGATGACGATATCACGGACATGGGACGTCTCCAGGATCATGCTCCGATTACTTTGTACTAACAATAAGAATAATTCTGCATACTTTTTTTATTTTGTGCCTTTATATCATATGTATTTTTCAAGCATAGCAACCTCGCAAAAGATGTCTTTTTTTATTTCAATTTCTGTTTCACAAAGAATGTTTTTTAAATATATATATTTGCTTGTCATAGTGATTGAGATACGCGAGAACGCGCATAACGTGCAGTTTACGTCAAAGCGGCTGTTCGCGAGCGATATGTTTCGTCGACGGATGATTAGCTAATTATGATTGTATACAGAATACTGGATATTTGCGTAAAGTATCGTTGCCTCGCGAATAAAGTCGAAGGACCGTCGAGAAAAGAAAGCTCGCGGTGCTTTCATTTCTCTTCCAAGTGCGCTTCAATTTTTTATCCGTTTTCGCCCTCGTCTTTGTTTCCATTGTTAATATATGCGACAGCCGTTACTGCACTCCATGAAGGGTATCATTGATTTATCGAATAATACATAAGCAAAAGAGATGTCTTTCCTTGAGATTAGAAATTCAAACAGATTATTTCGAGAATCATAAAAAAATTGTATTGTGTTACTTTCTTTCCATCGCGGCGAGTACCTAATCGTTTTTATACATTTATAGTTTACAAGTATACATAGTACTTGAAAAGAAAGGAAAAAGGTGATCGTCGCGTTTTTATTTCACAGAGACGGGCAAACGTGAAACTGTGTTATTCACGTTGTCCGACTAAATCAAACTCGGATGCTACAAGTATCTAGTTTTTATCCATCGGGACTTTAGGATGCCGCGAATGCTGATATCAAGAATAATTATGATTTATCTTAGTGGAGTACGTACATCTTTTCGGCTTAGAAACGAAGACGATGACGACGATGACGATCAAACGAACGCTTCCGTTCTTGTCCCAAAATTGTTTTCGTTTTCTCTTGTAGCGAAAGTTTCGAGGAATTTGCTTATATACGACGGTTCGTTAGCATATGTCTCGCGGTAATTAACGATTATACGGAGCCGTCATATTTTCCACAACGCGTAGGGAAAAAATTGAATGGTTTCTAATATGTATTCTTTCAAACTTGCTTTCCTCTTTTTGAAAATTTACACCAAGAGAAACTTCAGAGAACCCGGCCACCGACTTCAAAAACAACACCAAGAGAAAAAATCAATATAAAGTTACATATTACTTTATATTGATTTTTTTAACATCTTTATTTCTTAAAAAGGAAACGAAAACCGTAGAAGACAATTAAAATACATAAAAAAAAGGATACATAAAAAAGGATACATAAAAAAAGGATTTGATTTTAAAATATCTTTAGTTTCAACGTGGAAACCTTGAAATGAAATTATATTGCTCGATTTTTCTGATAAGAATTTCGAGTAATTTCAAAATTTTTTACTTGGTTGTACTGTACAAAGAGCTCAAGTACGCAATATAATCTCATTTCAAGGTTTCCACGTTAAAATTAAAGATATTTTAAAATCAAATCTTTTTTTTTTATGTATCACAGCTGTTACAAGTGTATACCGAGCTGCGTGGCGGTATTGTGCCTTTATATTGCATTATAATTCCTTTAGTTTCAGCGTGGAAACTTTGAAATGACATATTGCTACATTTTTCTGATAAGAATTTCAAGGAATTCTAACGTTTTTTACTTGGTTGCACTGTACGAAGAGCTCAAGTACGCAATATAATGTCATTTCAAGGTTTCCACGTTGAAACTAAAGATATTTTAAAATCAAATTTTTTTTTTTATGTATCACAGCTGTTACAAGTGTATACCGAGTTGCATGGCGGAAGCGTGCCCCTATATTGTGTTGTAATTCTTGATCTTTCAGCGTGGAAACCTTGAAATGACATATTGCTACATTTTTCTGATAAGAATTTCAAGTAATTTTAACGTTTTTTACTTGATTGCACTGTACAAAGAGCTCAAGTAGCAATATAATGTCATTTCAAGGTTTCCACGTTGAAACTAAAAATATTTTAAAATAAAGAACATTTTTCTTTATATGTATTACTGGTTTTATTTATACTTTGTTTCACAAATTGTCAACATCAAGTATGTATGTCATCATGCGTGGCGGGAGTATGCTCCTATATGTTATAAAATTCTTGATCAAATTATTTTATGTAAATTGATAATAAATAAATAAATTAATTAATAATAAATATATTCTAAAACACCAAAGGACCCCGCACACATCACAGGGAAAATTGGCCATCCGTCGAATTTGCTGAAATTTTAGTATGATGTAGTTCATGCCGTCCTGATTAAAAGTCATAATGGGCCCGAGGTCAAAGAATGGACAGTTTCCGAGATACGGGAGGTCAAAGGTCCATAATAGTACCTTATTCGAAAATTCTATTCTTTGTGTATATCCGCACGTGAGCAGTGTTGTTGTGTGCGTATGTGCCATTCTACGTATGTGTGTGTGTGTGAGCGTAGCCTGGTTTGATACATGGCAATAGTAATATGGCAATATGGCCACCTACGAAACTAGTGCACGGATCGAGATCAAACTTGACCAGCATGTTCACCGTCGAAAAAGGGTTTTATTTTTATTTAAGCATGCGTACTATGCGTGGCCATATTACCCTCACTGACGTTATATCGCCATCTGATCTCGTACTCTCCGGTGTGACACAATGGCAGAGTTTCAGGATTGGTGATAGCTAATAAAGACAAGATCGGTTGGTAATCCAGCCAATGAAGGCAAGTTCGGTTGGTGATCCAGCCAATGAAGGCAAGATCAGTTAGTGATCCAGCCAATAAAGGCAAGATCGGTTAATGATCCAGCCAATGAAGGCAAGATCAGTTGGTAATCCAGCCAATGAAGGCAAGATCGGTTGGTGATCCAGCCAATGAAGGCAAGATCAGTTAGTGATCCAGCCAATGAAGGCAAGATCGGTTGGTGATCCAGCCAATGAAGGCAAGATCAGTTAGTGATCCAGCCAATGAAGGCAAGATCGGTTGGTGATCCAGCCAATGAAGCCAATTTTCTATCGCTCTTTTTCCCAAATATTCGAACAATACTCAAATAATATTAAAATAGTACAAAGAAAAAAAGTCGCCAGAGCCGAAACTCGCCGAAGTAAGATTCGGCTTCAAATAACTAAGCGAGCCGATTCTCGACGACTCGACCTACGAAGCTTACAAATACACATACAAATACACATACATATGCAGAATGGCACATACGCACACAACAACACTGCTCACGTGCGGATATACACAAAGAATAGAATTTTCGAATAAGGTACTATTATGGACCTTTGACCTCCCGTATCTCGGAAACTGTCCATTCTTTGACCTCGGGCCCATTATGACTTTTAATCAGGACGACATGAACTACATCATACTAAAATTTCAGCAAATTCGACGGATGGCCAATTTTCCCTGTGATGTGTGCGGGGTCCTTTCAAAAAAGTTTAAATTTGATTTTACTGACTGTACGATACTCTGTATAATATAGAGACAGAGAGAGAGAGAGAGAGAGAGAGAGGAGAGAGATCGTGAAAGAGCGTAAGAAACGAGAGAAAGCGTAATGAATAAGTGCATATAGTTTACATGTACATATGGAAGAGAAAAGAAGAATACGAGAGATATCTGTCCTTGGCTGCGGTCCGATTCACGCTTACAGCGCTAATTTGGGCATATACAGCTGTCATCTGACGACAATAACAAAAATACTGCAGTTTATATGTTATATATATATATATATATAATGACACCTAGGCGAGGTAGGGACAACATGTAGGAACAATAGTGTGTAAATAAAACTACGACTCAATGCCTAGAAAAAAAGATTTTGTAAAATGAAGTTTTGCATGCAGAGGCACATGCATCGTGAACCGGACCGCAGGGTATGTCTAACGATATATCTGTCCTCGTCTAATGGCTTCTGCACACAGGACGCGGAAACGCTTGCCGCGCGGCAAGAAGCGACGCGGTAGCCAATCAACGTGTTGTTTTTCCGTAAGAACCAAAAGCTTATTGGCTACCGCGTCGCTTCTTGCCGCGCGGCAAGCGTTTCCGCGTTCTGTGTGCAGAAGCCATAACGAGACATCTGTGCGATCTATCTATCCTTGTCTAACGAAATACGTCTGTCCTTGTCAGATTGCAGCGACTGCAGCGCCATCTCTCAAAAGATCCGGCAACTACTGTTACACGCAACTTACTGCTCATCCTGTCAACTTGCATGTGCCTCTGCATGCAAACCTTCATTTTACAGAATCTTTTTTTCTAGACGTTGAATCTTAGTTTTATTTACACGATATTGTTCCTACATGTTGTCTCTACGTCGCCTTGGTGTCATTATACATATATAAACTGCGGTAATTTTGTTATTGTCGTCAGATGACAGTGGTATGTGCCCAAATTAGTAAATTTTTAATTTTTTTTCGTTTCCGATATGAAATCGTATAAGGCGATGTAGATTTTTGTGCGTACTTTAATTCTAGACCAAAAACTTGCAATTCTGTAAAGCCAATTCAAAGATTCTTTAAAATGAAAAAATGTCGGTCGAATTTTACGAATTTTTTTACGAGTAAAAAAAATGTATACAGATGAAGGATTAAATTTATGTTAACATCTCAGTCTATACTAGGGATAATATATATTTGCAAATGTAATTAAAAATAAATATTTTATATTATAAATAAATGTGTTATATTTAAATCTCGAAAACTATGCGTATTTTTATTGAAAAGCTGTCGTAAACATGTGACAATTTCAATTGTCAACACTTCGTTAGCAACGAGATACAATTAAAAAACTTCATAGCTTGATGTCATATACACAATAACGGATGAAAATTATTATATATGTGTTGTTGCCGTCATGTTTGCATCATGATGCTCAAGATGAAACGATGAATCATTCATTGCTGTCATGTTGCTGACATGTTGCAGACAACATAACGTACCAATATTGCGGACCGTTTGCTCTTGAAATTTCGTCAACTGATTACATATATAAACAGTCATGTAGCTGTATTTGTAACGTGTTCTACTTTGATGTCAGCAAATTTACAAGAAATATGTGAAAACATGCAATGCATTAGATCGCTCAATATGCTATATCACGCTTGGTTATCTGGGTAACTACCGCCACTATAAGATCCCCTTAAGACGATTTTGATTGAATAAGGCCGCCTTGACCAAGATCGTCTTAAGAGCAAATTTGAGATTCGACTATGAATACGGCTAAAACAAAAGTTTTTCGCCTTCCTAGGGGACTTCTCTCGTGTTCGCGCCCAATCCGTCATTTTTTTCAAAGTTTAGCCGTAGCTCTAAGAGTTACGGGATCCGAAATTGTCAAATATGGGTATAGGGAGGGACCCATCTTTCGGAAGAAGCGCTTCATACAATTATGATAAAACTTCACTTACATCAGGTAAGTTTGTTTAATCATTAAATTGTATTTTGCGCCTCTTTCTCAAGATAACACGTAAATGTTGAAAGTTGGCTACGGTTGTGTAATTATAAAATAAATGTTTGTTATAGATAATAAGCAATATCAAACAGTTTTATTTAACTTTTTCTTACTTATCTAATATTATTCGTCCAAATACTCTTAAGTCCTGAACAATGGGTCTATCATAGAATTTTGTTCTATCGTCCGACCACTCCTTACGAGGCGGAATAGAAAAAGATGGCAATCAAGTTTTCGATTAACCTGATACTTATTACGTGCCCGTCTCTTCCGTATTCGATCCTCAAGCTTTTTAAGATCTCTCGACAGGCGTTTCATCTTTTTAGTTATCCTATTTTCCTTGGATTCATCGTCCGAATCCGACTTCCTGTATTTTCGTTTTCCCATTTTACTAATGGCAAAGTGACTATCTCGGCACAAGAATAAAGAATGACGGATTAGGCGCGAACACGAGAGAAGTCCCCTAGAAAGGGGAAAAACTTTTGTTTTAGCTGTAAAGATTTTGGCGCCTCGGCATAGAGTAAAGGAGTACTACGTGTTAGAGTTCCTATAATAAGAGTTAGGACAAACCGCCGCCATGTATGTACAGCCAAATGTTATGCTTTGTCTCACTCTCACTAACTTCTTGGTTGAAGCATCCCTAACAGCACGATATATTGCAGCAATCTTGCAGCAATATTGTCACATTGCACTTGCAGCGTAAAATTGCAACAACATTGCTGCAAGGTGGCACTGCAACATATTAAAAGACATATATATACATATACGAACGTGTATTATACATATATTATATGTACCAATTTAGTAGAATGCATTTACGTAGTGTGCTTCTATATGTACATATAATAGATATACATATAATAGATATAATGTCAATATTAAAAATTTGTGCAGCTGTATACTCTTTTTAAACTGAATTTGTTTCTTAAGATGATTTTTGAAAAATTATATATTTGCTCTGGTGTGACATATGTAGACTTTATATAACACTTACATTAAATTAAGAAGTAGTCTACCACGTAAGGCAGTTGGCTCACGATCCAGAGGTCCCGAGTTCGATCCCACCAAGGTAAGTGTTTTTTTCAAATACGAGAAAATATTTATAATCATAGACTGCATCTTAAGAAACAAATTTAGTTATAAAATAGTAATGAAATTTCGAAAAAAAAATTTTTTTATCCCGGTGAATATTGGAAATGTGCCACAACATTGCTGCACATTGCAGCAATATTGCCCAGGGTAGGACATAGATAGATTGCTGCAGCATTGCAGCAATATTGCATGCAATATTGCAAGCTAGCCGTGCAAGATTGCTGCAATATATCGTGCTGTTAGGGATATGACGATCATGATTTGATAACTTTATCTCACTCCCACTTACAGTTTGTCTCACTCTTACTAATTTGGCTGAAACATATGACGGGACCAATCAAAAATCGTCACCACATTGGCTTAACTCTTATTATAGGAACACTCTACTACGTGTTATCTTGAGGAAGAGGCGCAAAATACAATGCACATATTTATTTAGAATTAAATATTTTAATTTAAATTAAGTAAAAATATCTAATTATAAATAAATATATGTATTAGATTAAGTAAATAAGCTCTTGGCAACAATCTTAAATAATTTTTTTTATCTATATAAATATTTTTTCTCAGTGTACTTATATTGTTGCCAATTTAAAACAATTTTCCGAAAATTTAATTACCACTCACAAGCACTCAGAATAACTTTTATCGAAACAAAATCTGTTCCAATTATCGAGACGTTCCGTAAGATGTAATACAACTGTTACGAGATGACGATTCGAGAGGGGACGTCCACGTTTCCGGAAAAGATCCCGAGAAGCTTGACGGGTAATCGAAAGCTTCAAATCGACAGCTAATTAAAGAAGGGGATAATCAAGGTGTGACGAGATCTCGTCGGTTGTTGTTTCAGGCATAATTAATCCCACGAACATCATGCCGCAGCCAAGAGTATGCGTCATCAATAATCGGGCGTTCTTCGTGTTCGGCTCTCTGATCGCCTTCTACATCCCTATGATTGTCATGGTGACGACTTATATCCTGACACTACAGCTGTTGCGCAAAAAGGCCCGTTTCGTGGCCGAGAACGCGGAGGGCGATCAGTTTCGCCGGCTAGGCGGCAGATATTCGTCCACAAAAACAACATCGTCGAGAGCGTCGTCGTTTAACACGGCCACCGCAACCACTGCCGTGCGATCGTCCTCGGCATCCTCGACAAGACAGCACTTCGGCCGTAACGTGGAAAAAGAAAAGTAAGAGTACATTTACTTAAAAAATTTTTTTTGTGCAAAATACAATATTGCTTGAAAGAATTTTAGTCTTTATTATCCCTGGCGAAAATAAAAAGTTTATAAGCGTTTGAAAAGCAGAAATTGCAACGTTTGAGCGTTTGAAAGACGTTTTCAAACGCTCAAGCGTTGCAATTTCTGCTTTTCAAACGCTTTATTTTCGCCAGGGATTTATTTTTTTCTTGTCGAAGAAATCATCCTCTTATCCGCTTTACGATTTTAGTTCGGAAACACCTTCTGTACAGATTGTAATTTTATAATTTAATTACATTATTTATATCAAATGTTTTGTAAAATTAAGTTACAATATAAATTATTCGTAATTTTGCACACAAGCATTTACACTTACGTAAAGATAAAAGTGCAGAAAAATGAATGCTAAAACAAAGAATAAATTTTAAAAACTAGATTGAACGTGATTATAACTTCTATGTTATATCATGCTTCCATATTTCTCGAAAAAAGTTAAATTTTTACGAAAAATGTAATTATGTAATTTACAATTATCAAAAAAATTAAATTGTAACTAATATAGCAATTATTTATGTATACAAGTCGTTTATAACAACAGTTTTATGCCAGGCATCGCGCATGCAACATCCCTGATATCAATGCGACGCGACGGTCCACGAGACTATGCATCTTAAATCAAGCGTCTCGACGCAATGGCCAGTCCGGGGCCGCGAATTAATGCAATCTCAACTTTCTTCATTAACGCGTCAATTTTTAATCGTAAACTCTCAACAATCTGCACACGAAAACAATAATATTGCCATGTTATCGCTGTTACAAAAGTAGATTAACAATGTAACATGTTTGAATATATTAAGTAGCGCATGTTTTACAATAATTGCAGTATTTTAACAAATGGAGCCGCAAAACAATTACTTAGAAGTATTAAAACATATATAACAACTTTTGTTATGAATTTTTTAATTTACATGTCAAAGCGCATATATAGTTAGATATATGTAGTTATATCACTTTTACAACTAGTGAACGAAATTATCAAAGTTATTGCAAATTATAATTAACTTTAAAATTGTCGAAATTTACTTTTCATAATTTTAAGGTTCCTTTTACATTCTTCTTGAAGTAAGTTGCCTTAAAGTTATAAGATTACCTTAAACAATAGTTTTAAAGTGTCCAAATTTACCTTTAATTTTTTTAAGTTTTTCTTTAAAGTAAGTTTTAAGATTTTTTTTAAAGATTTTTAAGGTAAATTTTCCCAAGGAATAAACAATATTGTTTTATACATATTGGATTATACACGGAAATAAGAATATTTTATTATAAAAAAATTGATTTATTTAAAATAATTGTAGAAGATAACATAGAGAAAGCGTTTGCACTTACAAAATTTTTTTTGCCTTTTTTTTTAAATGGAATTAACTGTATAACCTTTATATTTCTTGGTAAAAAGTTTAAATTAATTATACATAAAATAACGTATGGGACATTTGTCCCAGAACGAACAGGCGATTAGTTACTGAAAGATTTAAAAAGCTTAATTATTGAAACAGCCACAAATGCGAAGGTGCGAGAAAGGTCCTACCGCATTTGAAGTTAGCGGTGGACGGCGCGGCCGGGAGTCCCGCCGCAGGATCTCGGCTCAAGTTGAAAGTGGATCAGACGACCCAAACGCCGGAGAACATCGCGCGTGAAACACGGAATTTTACCCTCAGGGCCCTGAAACTGCAACTGAATGTCACGCCGACCACGCTGAATCTCAAGTATAGCAATTTTTCTCAAGGAATCCGGAAAGGCGGAAATATATTGAAAATTCCGCGTTCTTGATAATCGACATTCTTCAAGGTTTCTGGCGGGCCGGGCAAAAAAGAGAGACTTGGTCGCGAATGCGGTCGCGACCGAGGAAAAAGCCAGCAAGGTCCTAGGATTGGTGTTCTGCACGTTCGTGCTGTGCTGGTCACCGTTCTTCCTGCTGAACATCTTCATCGCCGCGTGTCCCAGATGTCCCGTGTCGAGACACGTGATGGATACGTTTCTTTGGCTGGGCTACGTGTCCTCGACGATCAACCCAATTATCTATACTATTTTCAACCGAACCTTCCGAACCGCGTTCATTCGCTTATTGAAGTGCAAGTGTTCGAGGTTACGCAATGTTTCCTATTCTTATTACTCCGCTTAAATGAACTTTAGGAAATCTTATAAGAGTCTGACAGGAACTGTTATACAAATTTCTTTTATAAAAACAGAAGAGAAAAGTACATTTAGTAAAAATATCATAACTCTCTTAGGTCCACGAGGCTTTCGAGATATCGATCGGTCACGGGAAGCGGAAGGGGAACAGTGGGCCTGTGCACATCAGGTGCTCTTCAAGGTACACCCTTGCTAACCCCAACGCCGAATCCGACACCGACGCCGGCGTCGGAAAGCTCGTTCGTCACGATGATGCACCGAACGCCGAATTCGCTGTACCAAAACACCTTTTTGATTCGTGAACGCGATCAGAACGATCATGACATCTACATCGATAATTTAGTAGATCACGCTGTGCAACACGATTTTTACCCTCTCGGCGGAAACAGGTAATCTTAATTGAAAAAAATCTCAATGTACATAGAATGTAAATAAAGTTTATTCTGTAAGTATAATCACGATACTGTTTGTTACTTGAAAACTAGGTATATGCGCGATATTACGGTTCGCAGATTCTAATTCTGCTTCCTTATTACAGCCACTTAAGTAATTCAGTTTTATGATTATATAAGATCAACCCAGAAGATGGAAGATAGAAAGGACCTTAAAGTTTGTTTGCGCCGCAAGTGTTATCGATCAAGAAGATCCGCAAAATAATGTTTTGTTAGCGAGTTCTTAAAGTTGCTTAATGACTATCTATTGTCGAAATTAAAGTAATATCTATGTACAAAACAAAATAAAACGCAATACTGCTACTTTAGCGCGAGCTTCATTATTTTTTTCTGCAACTTAATTCTTCTATAAATTAATTATCCATGCAATGTTGGAAAATTTATGTTAAATATAACATAAATTACATGTTCCAAACGGTCTACTCAAATTTTTGTGTTAATTTAACATAATATGGATGTGTTAAATGGTACCGATACTATGTTAAAATATTTCAACAGAAAGGAAATATGTAATTTTGATCGTATTTTGAGGTTAATTATGTGTACAATCCTCTTCTAAAAAGGGCATGTCGTAGGTATTGTTGTCACTTTTCCGCGATGCCGATTGGTTCTCTTGCTGCACTTTTTGCAGCTGTCATTGTATATTTTGACGTGTGTATCAAAGGTTAATAGCACGGTCTTACATACAGGTCTGGAGACTATCTCTAATTCTAGTGGTGGGGGTAGGTCGCTTAGTGAAGTTGTGTTTAAGTCATCTAATAGCCACTAGAGTCGTTGCGATCGATGTTCTCGCGATGGCGAGGGACGCCGGAGGCCGGGGGGATATCTGTCATATAAAATTTGGCGGAATGGTTTTGTGTCAACTTCGTAGTTTCGACATTACCACTTCGTCATATTTCAAAAAGTTTTTTAATCTCAAACACAATCGTGGAAACAGATATCTCAGGGGTTCTATGTAGCTGAAACTAGTAGCGGGCGTTATAACAGCGAGAAACGTCTCGCTGACAGGGCCAAATGTCATGTGGGTTCCTCGGGGGGTACGAACGTATTGTAGTAGCTAATATTATCGGCCACTGAGCTTTTTTGAGACGTTTCGCTGTTAACGCCCGCTAAACTAGCTTCAGCTACATAAAACCTGGAGATATCTGTTTCCACGATTGTGTTTGAGATTAATTAAAAATAAAAATAAACATATAATAAGATATTTTTATTTGTTTTTAATTTTCAGAATAAAAACTCGTATTTATTTTATATATCTACATATTTTATTAATTTATAGTCTTAAATTATTTAAAACATTATTATTTATCACATTATTATCGTGAAAGGATTAAAAAAAACTTAAGGGCACGGAAATTTGAACCCATAATGTCGAGACTACGAAGTTGACACAAAACCATTCCGCCAAATTTCATATGACAGATATCCCCCCCGGCCTCCGGCGTCCCTCGCCATCGCAAGAACATCGATCGCAACGACTCTAGTGGCTATTAGATGATTTAAACACAACTTCACTAAGCGACCTACCCCCACCACTGAAGTTTCCAGACCTGTATGTAAGACCGTGGTTAATAGTGTAATAGTAATAGCATAATGTTAAAGCTAAATAGCGCGCGCGAAGCGCGCGTCTGTAGTGTCTAGTAGCATAAATTTTATGTTGAAGTTAAAATTGTAGGATAAAATCAACACTCTTTTTCTGTAAATTTTAACACATTTAATAATTACGTTCAAATTATGTTACTTTAATATATTTTTTAAATTATTTTAATAATTTTACATTTTTAATTTGTAAAGTTCAATTAACATAGCAGGCATATGTTAAATCTACACATATATGTGTTGATTATTTTACACAAAAATTTTAGCAAAAACCTTTTTTAACAAAACTACAAAAATTTTCCAACAGGTGTGGAGATTAAAAAGGTACTTTTTTTTATTAAAAGAAATAAATTATAAGAATTTAGCGATGAAATCGAGCCTGTATTGCCGCTAAAGGACGATGGGTAAAATGGACATGTTGCCTAAAAAGTGTAACGTAATTAAGTTATATCATTAAAAAATTAATGTTTTAAAAAGTCGAATCGCCAGGGCTCGTATAAAAAACTGTTACATTAAAGAAATTATGTTGTACAAAATTGTTTTAACATATTCAATTAAAAATATAAAATAACTAGACACTACAGACGCGCGCTTCGCGCGCGCTATTTTTAGCTTTAACATTATGCTATTACTATTACACTATTAACCCTTGATACACACAACTGTCAAAATATACAATGACAGCTGCAAATGAAGTAAGCGCAGCAAGAGAACAAATCGGCATCGCGGAAAAGAGGCTTCAATTTTTCGATACAAACGAAATTCACCCGTAACACGGCTTTTTTAATAATGGACTAAACATTACAGACGCGCGCGCTTCGCGCGCGCCATTTAGCTTTAACATTATGCTATTACTATTACACATTACACTATTAACCCTTGATACACACAACTGTCAAAATATACAATGACAGCTGCAAATGAAGTAAGCGCAGCAAGAGAACCAATCGGCATCGCGGAAAAGAGGCTTCAATTTTTCGATACAAACGAAATTCACCCGTATAACACGGCTTTTTTAATAATGGACTAGACATTACAGACGCGCGCGCTTCGCGCGCGCCATTTAGCTTTAACATTATGCTATTACTATTACACTATTAACTTCTTGATACACACAACTGTCAAAATATACGATGACAGCTGCAAACGAAGTAAGCGCAGCGAGAGAACCAATCGGCATCGCGGAAAAGAGGCAACAATAATTTCGATACAAACGCAATTTACACAGTTAACACGCCTTTTTAAAAAGTGGATTGTGCATTACAACATAAATGGTGTTGATATCCGTAAGAAAAATGTTTAGAAGAATAATAAGTGTTGTTCAATATTTTATAATTTTAAAAACTATATAATATATAATATATATATATATATATTATATATATATATATATATATATATATATAATATATATATAATATCCCGCTTTACTCCGCTTCGCGCCTTGCAACACGCGCTCGCTTTCGCTGTTCGCGATTCGATAGCTTCAGTGCGCGTGCTGCAAAGATGTATATAATTTAAACATTAAACAGATCTTGTATTGTACTGCATTTTGAACTTACTGTTTTTTTTGTGGTCGTCTTCTTCTCGCGCTATCTCGCGCTACCGCGCGCTCTCGAACAGGGTACATTCCAACTGAGGTATTCGTCGGGCACGCAAATGTTTGTCATTCCTCTAAACATAGTAATTTTTGAAAGTATATAATTTTTGTGCGTATGTCTCGTAAAAGTTATGTAGTAATCATGTTTACTAAATATGAAACGTCTTGTCTTTTGTAGTTCATATTTAAAGTTTCAAGAATTTTTGAAATTTTGTAAGTGCCACATTTATCGGATTCTATTCTTCTAATAATTTGTCAATTTTTTAAGGGTCTTAAAAGACAACTATTTATGTTATTTCTTCATACTTATTTTATAATTTTTACATATCTTTACAGAATGGAGTACGGTAAGGCGTTATATTTAATTGATTTAAATCACAATATAAAATCGAGATTTATATTAAATATTAAATTAATAATGCTAATAAATGTAAATTCTTTATTGAGTAATTATTGATAGCAACATTTTACCCGTATAAGCACATTCCCATTATTCTGCATCCACGCGTATCAAATCCAACAAGTTCCAAGCCAATAGGACTATCTAAATAACTGCGTTCAAATAATCCGATAGATTCGGCAGTAATTCTACCAGTAGCCAATATAATATCTTTAAAGTTGAGAGGTGCATAAATTACGTTAACGAAATCTTCACGCTTAATGTAGGAAGACATTCTCTTCTGTACCCAGCAGAGAGTACTCAAATCTCCTTGCATCTATTACAAAAAACATAAATAATTACAATCTAATAATAAACAATAAAATGTTTTGACGCACCGTCTGTTTAACGTAAGCGCTGTCTACGAGTTTTGGTTCCAATGATGGTAATGGAAAATGCCTGTATGATCCCCAAACATTACCGGAACGTAAAACGTTGATAGGTAGGTCCAATTGCAACTGTTTCATGTACAATGGTTCTTGCAAAGAAAAACCAGGCGCTTTGTTATCTTGAATAAAAACGCTTCTAATTATTTCGCCTCTTGGTTATTTTCACAAACAATTAATAAAACCTAGTAGCCCGCATTCGAAATCTCCTTGCGCGACGAGTATGATCCTTGTATCTATACTAGTCTCGTTTTGCACCCTCATGATTGATTTCAGTTCTATCCACGAAAAATTGTAATTGCTTATATGCATAATTTGGTATTGTTTTTTTCGCAATATTTTATGCCTTTTTTAGCAGTAAAAGTGTCTTTTCGTTTATTTGTTTCTTCACTATTCATCCAACTCATAGGCCCGATCTACAATAGCTGTAGTAAGCTGTAATAAGCCTCATAGGCCCGATCTACAATAGCTGTAGTAAGCTGTAGTAAGCCGCAAGATGTAAGAAATTGACCAATCACAGTCGATTATTCTCCTCACATTTGCCTGTAATTGGTCAATTTCTTATGGCTTGAGGCTTACTACAGCTTACTACACCTATTGTAGATCGGGCAATATGTTTTCGAGTATAAATAATCGATCGCACCAGATTTTTCCAGAGTTAGTATAAAACCTTGCGGCATTAACAAAGGCAATAACTGTTGGTGTAATTTCTTGCTATTTTTTGTCAAAATATCGAAACCAATGACCATCAAACAGTTTTCGTCTCTTGACAACATAGTAATTTCTGTTGTAGATACGTTATTCGGCAAAGAAATATTTTTGTATCTCTCATCACTCGTCACTAGCCAGATATGATGTCGAATCTGAGGTAAATCGCTTATGATTTTATTAACAAATGGAGAATTTAAATCTTCTGATGTCACTTTGTCATTATCACCGATAAATTCGATAATTTTAACATTTATGTTATTGTAACATTCGAGTGCAATGTGCGTTGACATTCTAATTGCATCTTGTAACGACATATAGTTTTTAAGTCATAATGAGCAACAAATTTGTATTCTTCAAGAACGGCATTGACTGCTTTTTGCCGGCGAAATATAGGTGTAGCCACAATGCCACAAATTTCTATTCTTCCAGCTATTATAGCGTCTACAGACTTGTAATGACGAACAGAGAATTCTGTAACGTAGCAAATAAAATTGATTTGTCAGACAATTAGCTACACTGTATTACTTATTTTAATATTTTACTTACGCCTTTTTTCAACTGGATAATCTTGAATTAGCTGTACGTAATATTTTGGATCGATTGTCAGTTTGCGAATTCTTGTTTGAACAAAAAGGCTTCTTGAATTCTGTCCTAATATCATCATCTGTAACATACTGTCCATAAATGCCACCCAATTAGATCCCTGGCGAAAATAGGAAGTTCATAAGCGTTTGAAAAGCAGAAATTGCAACGCTTTATTTTCGCCAGGGATGTCCATGCAATATGGCCGTTTGATCCCGAAACCGATGTACTTTTCAATCCACGAAATACGCCGGCGTATTGATAACCACGAAGCCTTAATTCCTTGTAGATGTCTTTTATAATAATTTTTTCTTCATCATCGACATATTTAGCAAGATTGGCAGATATTTTTTCATTTTCAATATTAGTTGAAATTCGTAATATTCCAGTAACAAAACAGCGTTATCTTCTTCGGTTATTTTAAACCTGTTGGTACCTAGATATAGATACAAATTCTTTAAACATAAAATGTTATAATAAATCAAGTAAACGAGAATATATCAATATGGGATAGAGTATATATATCTTACAAAAGCAGTTTATTTGTAAAATGAAAGATACCATGTTTGATTTAATTATTCTCAGCCGTATATTTTTTTACTTTACTTTAATTATAGAATAGAAATATTATCATTATAAAAGTGGCCTAAATCAATCTCATTTTGCCATCAACGACATGGCCCGTTAATCATATAAATGCCTCATCAGCTGTTTTGAATGGGCCTCGTGGCCTCCACGCAGTTGATAGAGCGGCTGCTTTCTCAGGATCGGGCGTGGTCGAGAATAAAAAGATTCACTTCTCTGCGTTGAATATTTATTAGTAGGTAAGCTAGGCCGATTCTAACCATGGGATCTGAGGGGGGGTGAGGGGCGGGGGGGCGGGCGGGGGGGACCGCGGGCGGGGAGGGGACCGCGGGGAGGGGGGGACCGCGGGGAGGGGGGAAACCGCGTTTTTCGAGCACCGCGGAGAGGGGGAGGGGGGAACCGCGTTTTTGGGCGCCGCGGAGAGAGGGAGGGGGGAACCGCGTTTTCGCCGCGCCGCGGGGAAGGGGAGAGGGGAACCGCGTTTTCCGGCGCCGCGGGGCGAGAGGGTCCGCGTTTTCCGGCGCCGCGAAGCGACTGCGTTTTCGCCGCGGGAGGGGTCCGCGTGCAACGGCCGCGCCGGTCCGCGTGACGTCACACGCTCCTGCTCGCGTTATCTCTCCCTCGCTCCGGTCGTGCGCGTCTTCTTGTTCTCGCGGTTCCTCCCGGCCCCCGGCCCCTTCCCCCCCCCCATTCGCGTTATCGCTCACGATCGCATATATTTTTTTCGCCAACAATATTTAATCGTTTAGATCTTCGCGATATTTAATTTTAATATTATATTTAAGTAAACGATAAACGAAGCTTAACGACAGGGAACGGTAAATGAAAAGCAAATTTTTTAACCATATTATATGTATTTATTTATCATGAAGCGCATTATACACAATAGTATCCAAAGCGTATGCTAATAATTCACAATCAATAATCGAATTTTTATCATAAAATTCACGCAAGATTGTAACTGCGTTACATTTATCGGTGATACAATTTTGACGTAAAATTGTTACAAACTGTTTGAATTTTTCACTTACACCGTGAACATTTAGACATAATTGAAAATAAACATTCTCGACGCAATGTTCTAGTTCGAACAGGAAGAGTACAGTTGACGGTTTCATGTACAAGTTGGTGCCGCACGACGTCAATTTTACAATATCCACGTCACATATTTTAACAAGCTCCAGATCTCGAAACGTTAGCGATGATGGTGCCGATGACTGCACGAGTCGCTGTATATCAACACGTTTTTCGATGAATGTCACCCACGTTGCATGTGGCAGAATTATCCGATTGCCTCGGTTATCACCAATATGTATATCCACAGAGGACATAGGTCCCGCGTTGATTCCACAACCAAAAATTTATATGATGTCGATGTCAAGGCAAATCTCCTTCCCAAAATACGTGGCGTGTAGCGGGGTTTATCAAAACTGTAAACAAAATACAATTACGTTTATAAAAGTTTTTTGCACAAGTATATATACGAAAATTAGCGGTACTTACTCATTGTGTTGTTTCTCGCACGCTTCATCCTGAATCGGAACGTAGTAGTTCACACCGTGAGTGTTCATCGTATCTAGCTGTTTGCGACGTACTCGAACCGTATCGAACTCTCGACTGTGCTTTAGAATCCTCGTAGACCATTTATACATACACAAAACTGCAAATCTTGCAAAAATAGCGCCAATGTACGGCTGCTGCATGGTGACCACCACCACAATCCACATATACGTTAAATGTAATATCTTTGTCAAGAACATTCGTGATGAGATCACCTCATCGGGCATCAAATATGATTTCTTTTCAAGAGCATACGTGTCTCACGATGATTTCATCGAACACGTGCAAAACTGCAAATTTTGCAATTTCGCATAAGTCAATGGAGAGTTATTGTTTTGAAGAACATGTCGCGCGACATGTCTCGCGATGATTTCATCGAACACGTGCAAAACTGCAAATTTTGCAATTTTGCATAAGTCAATGGAGCGTTATTGTTTTGAAGAACTTGTCGCGACATGTCTCGCGATGATTTCATCGAACACGTGCAAAACTGTAAATTTTGCAAATAGCGCCGATGTACGGCTGCTGAGATGAAATTTGATATATGATAAGCAAACGATGCATAATTAGTAGAATATAAAATGACGAATCTGGGGGATACGCTCAATAGTCGAGAACTGGAAGTCGTGAGTGCAACAAATGGCGTTAGCAAGAGGATCGTGCAATAACATGGAGCAAGTGTTGTTGGAGCAATCCACCCTGTTAAATTCGAGAGAAGACTTTGCCGCGTGGGAGCAACGATGCGACGAGTTTATCGATTCGCTGGAAGAACAAAGCCGAATTAAACGACCACGATTATCGATCGATCAGTCATCGATCGGTCTCAAACAGTCGTTGGTCGCTTGTATCGCTCGACTCGAAGGTCTGAAAGCCTCGATACGTCAACGTTTCGTGCATGTGGGTGCGGGATACAGTGCGAGTGAGACAGGACTCAGATGGCGCGAGATAGATACGGCTTTTGAAAGCCGTATACTGACCGGTGCGGTAATAAATTCCAAACACATCGACCCTCATCAATTTCTCAAAGATGCGGGAGACATTGTACTCGATCGTGTGCGGAACGTCATGCAACGACATGGCAATGTAAAAATTAACACAGTGTTTAATGGTGAATTTGTTGCGGGTGACAAACGCGCGAATAAAAGTATCGCAACGAGAAACTATGAACTCTTTCGTGAGTCCGATCTGTGTGAGTGGTACAAGCGACACGTCATCGAGCCTACCTTAGCAAAGCTGGAGGAATTTCAGGAACGTGATAGCGGATGGGCGTTGTCGAGTATACTCAATTTAACGGTAAATGTGAACAAATATAATCCATTGCACGCGGGATGTTTTGTGGAAATACCGCGAGAAATTAAAAAGAAAAAAGCGGTGATAAACGTGCAATCAAGAGACAATGCATGTTTCGCATGGTCAGTGACGGCTGCTCTACATCCAGCCGAGAGACATGCAGATCTGGAATCGTCGTACCCTCATTACACGTCGGTGCTAGATCTTACGGACATTAAGTTTCCAATGACGTTGGATCAAATTAAAAAATTTGAAAATCACAACGACATCTCCATCAATGTCTACAGCATCGAAAAAAACAAGGAACTTGCTATCCTACCAATACGGGTTACTGATCGTAAGATGGGCAGGCATGTAAATCTGCTGTACGTGCATGACGACAACGTGGGACATTTTGCGTGGATTAAGAACCTATCCCGCCTCGTGAGCTCGCAAATTAATAAACATGGACACATAAAGCACATTTGCGATCGGTAAGTACCTATAGTTCTTTTAATAATATATAGAATATTTTGTGTATAAAAAAAATTTATAATATTTGTGTTTATTTTTGCAGATGCTTGCACTACTTCAGCTCCAACGAGAAATTAGAAGCCCACACCGTCGACTGTCGGGAGATGAACGAATGCGCGATCAAGTTACCGAGCGATAACGACAAGTGGCTGGCCTTTAAAAATCACAGCAGGAAGGAACGAGTTCCGTTTATCGTATACGCCGACCTGGAATGTACCCTGGAGAAGATGAAAGCGGATCCGGAAACGTCTAGGTACACATATCAGCATCATCGCGTGTTTAGCATAGGGTCCTACGTGCGTTGCTCGTACGACGAGTCGTTATCTATGTATCGGTTTCGTCGCGATAAGGATTGCGTCGCGTGGTTCACCGAGGAGCTAAGACGTTTAGCTCACGACGTCAAAACTATCTTGTCCACTAACGTACCCATGGCAGATTTCACGCGAGACGAGTGGGAAAAGTTTAACAGCGCAACGCACTGTCACGTGTGCGAAAAACCGTTCGAGCCAGACGACGTGCGAGTACGCGACCATTGTCACCTGACCGGCCAATACAGAGGTCCCGCGCATTCTAACTGTAACTTAAATTATAAAGATTCGCATTGCATTCCCATAGTGTTTCATAATTTATCGGGCTATGACGCACATTTTATTATAACTGAAATAGCAACAGCGTACGAGGGACATGTAGATTTACTCCCAATTACAAAAGAAAAATACATTTCGTTTACAAAAAATGTTCAAAGCACCGAAGATAAAGATAAGAAAACTTGCGTCAAATTGCGATTTATCGATTCATACAAGTTTCTCACCGCTAGTCTCGACAAATTGGCATCTTATCTCAGCAAAGATAAACTGCAAATATTGCAACGCGAATTTTGTAAAATATCCGCAGAAAATTTTGATTTGCTGACACGAAAAGGCGTATTTCCCTATGAATACATTGACTGCGTCGAAAAATTGGAGGACTTGTGTTTACCACCGCGCGACTCGTTTTACAGTTCATTGACAGGTGACACCGTATCCGAGAGCGATTACGCGCACGCCGCCAACGTCTGGCAGCGGTTCTCCATTCGAACGCTCGGTGATTACAGCGATTTATATCTCAAAACTGATGTCTTGCTGTTGGCCGATATCTTTGAAAATTTTCGCGATAGCTGCGTCGCGAGTTATGGACTCGATCCCGCGTATTATTATACTCTACCGGGTTTTACGTGGGATGCTATGTTGAAGCATACACACATCAATTTCGAACTGCTTACCGACATTGACATGGTCATGTTTATCGAACGCGGTATACGCGGCGGTTTGAGTCAATGTTCAAACAGATACGCGCTGGCCAACAACAAGTACATGCAGTCGTACGATCCATCGAAACCGTCGTCGTACCTGATGTATTTTGATGTAAATAACTTATACGGCTGGGCAATGTGTCAACCATTGCCATATGCAGATTTTAAATGGGTCGACGATGTAACCAATTTTAATGTTATGGATGTCGCGTTAGATTCCTTGATAGGCTACATACTCGAAGTCGACTTGGAGTATCCACAACATCTTCACGACGCGCACACTGACCTACCGTTTTGTCCGACGCGCGATAAACCACCCGGTAAGCGGCAGGACAAGCTCCTCGCAACATTATACGATAAGAAACGATATGTAATACATTATCGCAACCTGCAGCAGTGTACTCGTCACGGTCTCCGTATATCAAAGATTCACCGCATACTGAAATTCGCGCAATCTCCATGGCTTCGCGATTATATAGAACTTAATACGAAATTTAGGACATTGGCCAAGAATGATTTCGAAAAAAATTTATACAAATTGATGAACAATGCCGTGTTTGGTAAAACCATGGAGAATGTGCGCAATCACGTTGACGTGCGACTCGTGACTCATTGGGAGGGTAGATACGGCGCGGAGGCAATGATAGCAAAACCAAATTTTCATAGCCGAAGCGTCTTTTCGGAGAATCTAGTAGCAATAGAAATGCGAAAACTCGAGGTGAAGTTCGACAAACCAATCTACGTGGGTATGTGCATCCTCGATATATCCAAGACATGTTTGTACGAATTTCATCACGAGTACATGTTACCGTTGTATCGCGATAAGTGTAAAGTCACGTACACCGATACGGACAGTCTCATTTACCACATCGAGTGCGACGATGTATACGATACCATGAAGCGCCACATTAATAGATTTGACACTAGCGATTATGCAATCGATAATGCGTACGGTATCCCACTCGCCAATAAAAAAGTACCGGGCTTAATGAAAGACGAAAACAGCGGTGCGATAATGATCGAATTCGTCGGGCTTAGAGCAAAGATGTATGCCTTGCGAGTAGATGGTAAAAAAGATACGAAAAAGGCTAAAGGTGTTAAGAGTAACGTCGTAGCTAGGTCGATAACGTTCGACGACTACACGCGGTGTCTGCGCGACGAAATTGAAATGTCGCGACAACAGGCTTGCATAAGATCCAAACTACACGAGGTATACACCATATCCGAAACGAAAATAGCTCTAAGTCCGTACGACGATAAGCGCTACATTATACCCGGTTCTACCGAAACGCTGCCATGGGGACATTATAAAATACCATTGTAAATATATTGTAAATACATTTAGAAAAATAAATGACACATTTGTATGTATAATATGTTTTTATATTGTAATAAATTTTTACAATACATTATTCTTGTGTATCCATGAATTGTGTGAATTATCAAATCCTAACCACTTTACATAAACCTCATCCCCCCTTTTGCGCAAAACTTTTTCAACGAGATACACGTCGGGATTAGCAACGCGATGTAACTCGTATTCGTAGAAGCCGCCGGCGATGGGTTTTCCGCAGGAATCTTCCAACAGATACGTCACGGGATTAGTTTTCTGCACTTTGACGATTCTAAACACCTCCGTGGTCCAATTTGGCGTGTATCCTTTCTCGAAGATTGTCTTGAATTTACTCACGCGTACCGAGTCGCCTACTTTGAATCGCGCGGGAGCAGCGATCTTTACGTGGCTGTACACAGTTGCTAGGAGCTTGTCGGCGATCGCGGGGGTAACATCGATGGGTCGCATGCCAATAGTTCGATGCTTTCGCGCGTTGTAATCCGATACGAGACCCGACAGCGAGTCGATCCATTTGTAATTTCCATTGCGCGTAAACATTTTCCACATGTCGTTCTTGAGCGTGCGATTGAATCGTTCGACGACCGATGCCTTCATTACGGAATAGGTCGAATAGTGATTGATATTATGTTTCTTCAAGAGTTTCTGCACGTTTGCGTTGTAAAATTCTTTTCCCTTGTCAGTCTGCAAATTTTTCGGGCATCTTCCGCCGTCTCGAATTATTTTCGCGATCGCCGCAGTAACCTCGGGTCCGCTCTTGGCCTTGAGCGGTACGGTCCATGCGTGCTTGCTCAGCACGTCGATAACGGTGAGTATGTAGTGGTAGCCTCTGTTGAATCGCGTGTATGGGCGCATCTCGACCACATCCGCCTGCCACAGATCATCGTATCCCTGCACTATGACGCGTCTTCGAGAAAAATTTCTTCTCGCAGGAGCGTGTAATTCTTCTACCAACCTCCGTTTCTCAGTTGATTGCTTCTTACCAGCCATGACGATGACGCGCAACTGACGCAGATATCAGATGTACGTTCTTATCTATTCGCGATGATTCGCAATTACATCTTGAATCATCTTTTGAAGTTCGTTTAGGGTAATTTGCACATTACTTTGGAATGTGGCCATCTTTCTCTCGATTTCATCCTGTTGATCTTTCAAAATTTGCACGCTCTGCTGCACGTAACGTTTATTGGCTGCATCGCCATCATCTACAGGCGGCGCTATCCGTCGAATCTTGCGCGATTTCGCGTCAAAGTCGGTGGCGACCATGCAAAGGGCGTTATTCG
>JASTWP010001012.1:0-95417 GCA_030770255.1 Temnothorax ravouxi | reverse complement strand
CTCTCTCTCACTCCAACTAATTTTTTTGAAAGATCTTTTCTTTTGTCTCGCGTACTAAGTCTTAAAAATAGCGCGAATTTGTTTAGTCTACGCGATAACACCCCCTTTTCCTAGAAAAATATTGTTTACAATGAACATGTCCCGACAGGTTCGATGTGTTATCGGGTCGATTATCGTCCCGATGACGTCATTTTTTCCTTTGTCTTTTCACGTACTGCGTAGATGGATTGTTTTTTAAGTATAAATCTTACTATATTTTCCTCGCAGCGCATTTCTATTCGAGCCGTATATGCTACGTTCGCCGGAGCATCGGCTGCGTGAATTACATTCAAAATATCACATATCATAACTTAGATTGGAAGCGAGGCGTCGATGATCCGGTGGACGTCGGCGCTCGTCTTTGTCTCGCCTTTGTAGCGCGAGACGTATTACGACTATCAGTTTTATACACCGCCATAATAATTTTTCTCTGGCGACTTCTTCAACCGTCATTGCGTTCAGTCCCATTGTGGTTGCGAGCGTGTTTAAACGTGCCGTTCGCGCGGATATAATTTTCGGGATTGGCGACGCGGTTAATCGCCTTTGTTTTGTGATTGGGAGATGGGGATCGCGGTCGTGGAGTTCCCCCTCGCCAAAATTAATGGTGGAGTTACGATATATGTACTAAATCACGTAAGATTAAACGGCTGATGTTACGTGATTACTTTTACGTCTTGCAACTCCACCGTTACTTTTGGCGACGTAATTAATCGCTCTGTGTGATTGTTGAGATGGAGAGTCGCGGTTATGGACTCCCCTCATTAAACCGAACCAAAATTAATGTTGGAGTTGCAAGACGTAAAAGTAATCACGTAACATACAGCCGTTTAATCTTACATGATTACTTTACGATATCTTGTAACTCCAGCTCCTCAGTACGAAAAACACGACGTCAAGCCCGGGGCCGCTCGTCGAGTCCGCGCAAATTGTTAAACATACATTTTTTTTTTAATAAGTTCTTTGTGTATAAACGTGTTTTTTTTTGGTGATTAAACTAAATTTCTTGTGATGTCTCCGCGCAAATCTCGTGTATCTTCTACGCGAACTGCGTACGCGAACGCGAACGCGAACGCGGACCCGCGCACCCCACCCGCGCGAACACGCGGCGCGACGCGGACCCCCCCGCGGACCCCCCGCGTGGCGGCGGCGGCGGCGGCGGAACGGACCCGCGGCGCGGCTGAGTCATCCCCCGGTGAGTCATCCAGATGAGTCATCCAGTGAGTCATCCCGTGAGTCACCCCGGTGAGTCATCAAGGTGGTATGCCAAGTCACCCCCCCTCCCCTCACCCCTTGTAATCTAATATCCTTGAAATCCGATACCACCCCTCCCCCTCACCCCCTCGTAATCCGATATTCTTGTGTAACCCGATACCCCGCCCCTCCCCCCTCCCCCTCACCCCCCCCGCGAAATACGATACCCGTGTGTAACCCGATACCCCGCCCCTCACCCCGGGGATTTTTCCTACCCCCCCTCCCTCACCCCCCCTCGGCGCTCATGGGGCAGAACTCTCCTAGTTATACTACTCCAGAGAAGCCTTCTTTTAGGAGTTCGGGTAGTCCGCGGAGCCAATGGTCGTCCGAGAATTCGTACGCGGCGTGGAGTTCGTCAATACGTTCGAGGAATGCCCAGGGATCTTTGCCCTCGAAATGCAGTCCCCATTTTCGCATTTGGTCTATGATTCTGAGTGGTGGGGGCGCGTGGGGCGTCGGATGGTTGGCCGGAATCATGGTCGCGGGGGATGTCGCGGCGGGTACGGTCAGCGTCAGGGTCGGCGGGGGTCGTTTTCGGTCGCGGTTTTTTGAACATCTCAGGGTTAGCGTCGATGAATTGGTTTAATCGGCCGCGGAGGTCTTCGACCGTGCCTTCGGTATCGAGGCCGAGGGTCTGGAGTTCGGTTATTAGCTCGGCTTTGGAGAGTCGGTAATAATACGCCTTCATTTTTCCCGCGTCTGGTGCCTGAGCCTTTCGGACCGGTCCCTGTTCGGGCGCCATAAACAAACCTAACTTCCGAAGCGCGGATCTAGCTCGCGGGTGGTCAGGGTTCGGAGTAGGCACGGAGGAAGGCACGAAACTCGGGTCAAATTAATAGCGTAACAAAAGGTTTATTCAATTAAACGTATATATAGGTGTACATCGAGATAAGAAAAAGAATCGCGAACGTGTTAGTACAATAGGTGCGGTCGCGGTAACACAATGTAGACTAGAAATCGTGACGACAGCGCTGCGCGAGGCGTAGGTCGGCGCGCGAGACGGCGCAAAGCGCAAACGCGGCGCGGGGCGCGAAGCGCGGGCGACCGGAGTCGCGTCCGTCGGAACACGCTCGATGGAGGTAGAGAATGCCAGAGGCGCGCCTTCCTCCTTTCGGACTGACTCTTGGATACGCGGGTGGTTGGAATAAGCCGGTCGTTCGTCGAGACGCACTCGACGAAGACAGAGAATGCCAGCGGCGCTCTACCTTCTTTTCGGATCGACTCAAGAGAATAGGGAGAACTGGTCGTTTGTCGAGACGCACTCGGCGAAGACAGAGAATGCCAAAAGCGCTCTACCTTCTTTCGGACTAGTTCGGTGCGGGATTCAGGATCGGAGTAGTCGGTGAGACGGATAATCAGGAATCGCAATTAGCGTTAACGACGCTCGCGTTTATATACCTGCGTTGCGTCGTGTTACGCAGTGTGGGTGGGGGTAGCGGCGGCAAGCGCGAGCGTTGGAGTGGTACGGCGGGGCGGAACGGTGGGGATTACGGCGTCTCGACGCCGCGCCCGCCGTTCGATCGTCTTCGGTCGTCTTCGGCACCGCTCGGTGCTTTCAGACGATTGCCGCGGTAAGTCCGTTCGCGGACTTCTTGCCGCAAAATACGGTAGGCATATCGTGCCTATTTCTCCCCCCGCGGATGGTCGGCCGGGCGGCTTCGGCGAGGTGTTCGTGCCGGGACGATGCCCTTTCCGGGGGTGCATCGTTACAGTATTGATTTATATAACTAATTTTATTCTGTCTTTATATAGAAAAAATATACCTCAGTCTTAGCATCAGAGTAGAGGGTAACGGCAGCTGATGAACAGTATATAGATAACAAACTGAATAAAATACATTATAATATTATACATTATAATACGCATTATATGTATGCCTTATATTGCAGAAAAAAAAGAAAAGAAAGAAGAATAAAAAAAAAAAAACATAAGAGAAAGGATTATGGGAATAATACATGCGAACAATACAGTATTGATTTATAAACTTTTTATTCAATTTATATTGCTTATCTATACTTAAAAAAAAATTTACTCAACACGTACTGTGTTAGCGTTACAATTTATCTAAAGCTAAACGATTCCGATTTCCTCGCTTTCTGCAAAAGTTACAGTTTATATAAATAAATATTGTGAAACACACACAATGTTAGCCATATAAATGGCGCTCTTTTAAAGTTTTCCCGTCGGCGAACAGTCATAACGTTACAAGTCAATCTATTTTTCGGGAAATGTATTTTGATTCGCAGAAAAATATCCGTATTCTATCTCCGATGTCCAAGGTGTGTATGTGTCTATAGGTATAAGATACAATGTGTGTCTGTGTGTCCGTTACTACGTTTACGCGAGCGTTACTTCTGTAGTAACTTACGATATATCACTCGTTTACGCGAAGGAATTATCATAAGTTACTACAGAAGTAACGCTCGCGTAAACGTAGTAATAGTGCACTGATGTATACCATACATCTTTATTTATTTTTACACTATTGATTGCCCGTCAAGCATAACAAAATATAATAACAAGGCACAAACAAAACATACGGATAAATGTATTTTTTTTATATTCCATACACGTTAGATGTTAGTATAAAATATTGAAATTATGCATGATGAGTTTTCTTTATTTGTTATATTAATTTTTTTAAATTTACATAACAAATACAGAAAACTTATCATGCATAATACTTTAATACCCTTCAATATTTTAAATGTATACTGACAATACAAATAAATCATCCAACATGTGGAGATAAGAAAATACATTTATCCGTATGTCTCGTGCCCCTTGTTCTTATATTTTGTAATGCTTGATGGGCGATTGATAGTGTACAATTGAAGAAAGATGTTATATATCTGTGCACTGAGGCATTGACATGTCATTTATATACATTTCAATATATATTTGCATAAAAAAATACGAGTGGAACGATAGATGTACTTATAAGAAAAATGTATTTAATATCTTTTTTATTTATAAATTTTTGAAAAACTTATTACGTTCTGAATAACAGAAGTATATATATTATATATATTATATACATATTTATATATATTATATACATATTTATATATATTATATATACTTATATAAATATTGTATGGGAATGCAGTACGAAGAAGCAACCGCGACGCCGTGAGTTACAGCGAAAAGCAGGGAATGATATTCTGTCTCCCGCTGTCCGCTGGGTGGACGTAAAAGTATTTACACACACAGAGACGATCGATATATCCATGTGACGGAACGCACACAGACCCGCTCGGTCTATCCGTGTGCGATACGCGCTCAGCCCAAGGCGGCTTACAAGAAGACCCTACAACGGCTACAACGTGATACGAATCGGTTTTGACGAAACTTGATAGAGCGATTGGGCTTCATGTTAGGTGATACGGGGCAAACGGAAAAGACGCACTGCTCAAGCGTTTTTGAGTTTAGAAGTATTTTCCAAATTCGAGCGTGTTATAAACCATTTCAATTGACTAAATCTTCAAAGAGCGCGTGGCTCAGCGGCAGCGTGCGAGACTCGTAGTCCCAGCGTTGCTGGTTCGAGTCTCGTTGAAGTACTTTTTTTTACAGTAAATGATAATATTTTACACCAAATAAATGTACATTGAAGATAATATGTTTCATTTTTTTATGACAATAACTACAGACTTGAATGTAATCTACATATATAAATACAAATGTCCTGACTGACTCACTCACTCACTCACTCACTCATCAACGCCCAGCCCAAACCACTGAACCGAATTTTTACCAAAAGTATATGAAATAGGGGTAGAATTTTCCGGGGAGTGCCGCTATGTGTATAGTTTTTTGTTACCGATTTCCTGGAAACCGGTTTTTTCTAATTTTTCTAATTTTTTGGGAATAAATTCACCGAATTTTAAAAAATTATAGATCAAACAGGGGTAGAATTTTCCGGGGAGTGCTATAAAGTGTATGATTTTTCGTTACCGATCTTTTTGGAAACCGGTACGGAAATTTTTTCAATTTATCGAGAATTTATTGACCGAATCTTAAAGAAGTAGGGGTAGAATTTTACGGGGAGCGCCATGATGTGTATAGTTTTCGTTGCCGATCTTTTTTGGAAACCGGTTTTTTTTTAATTTTTTAAATTTTTTCGGGAAATAATTGATTGAATCTCAAAGAATTATACATGAAGTACAGATAGAATTTCCCGGGAGGTGCTATAAAATGTACTATTTTTCGTTACCGATCTTTTTAAAAACCGGTTCCGAATGACCAAATCTCAAAGAATTGTACATAAAGTAGGAGTTGAATCTACCGGAAAGTGCTATCAAGTATATAATTTTTCGTTACCGATCTTTTTGGAAACCGGTATCAGAAGTTTGACGAATTTTCTGGAAATAATTTATCGACTTTTAAAGAATTGTATTTAAAACAGAATTTTCCGGGGAGTGCTATAAACTGTATAGTTTTTTCATTACCGATCTTTTTGGTGTTTTCACGAATTTCTTAATATCTCTTTTTATCAAAAATATACGAGAACTTATTTATAAACGATATATAGATTAGCGGACAACATCCTTTGGTTTAGACTATTTGCGTGTCTTAATACACATGTTCTTCGGGGCGAAGCTAGTAGTTCGACGGGGCATGCTAGTAAATCTATATGTGCGTATAGATGATTTATGTACACATATAGCCAATACTAATAAATGTAAAATTGTTATTTAAAATGTTTTAAAATAATGTATAAATGTAAAACATATTTTATTCTCAGAAGTAGATGGTATTGTAGTATGTATATACTGCAGAATATTTGTCATAAAAAGAAGCAAAAGTGCAATAATTTTCACGACATTTTACGCATTTTATAAAAGCTGTGTTTTTACATGGTTACAATTGCATGGTTGTTTCAAGCGGAAAACATGTTTCGTCACTTATAAATACCTCCCTATCATTTGTAGTTATTATTGTCATTAAAAAAAATTAATAAAACATATTATCCTCAATGTACATACATTCATTTTGTGTAAAATAATATCATTGTTACTGTAAAAAAAAAATATCTCAACGAGACTAGAACTAGCAACGTTGGGACTACGAGTCTCGCATGCTCCCGCTGAGCCACGCGCTCTTTGAAAAACTAATCTATTGCAATGCTTATAAGACGCTCGAATTTTGAAAATGCCTCAAAACTTCATAACGCTTGAATAGTGCATCTTATCAGTTTGCCCCGTATTATCTATAATATGAAGACCAATTGCTCTGCCAAGTTTCGTCAAAATCGAATCGTATCACGTAGGAGGATCTCCTTGTAAGCCGCCAGGCCAGGCTTGGGCTGAGCACGTATCGCACACGGATAGACCGAGCGGGTCTGTGTGCGTTCCGTCACACGGATAAATCAATCGTCTCTGTGTGCGTCTGCGTAAACGCGTAAAGGCTCCTACACAGAAAACACCTAGCCCCGCGGCAAAAAACGACGCGAGCCAATTAGACGTTTTGAGTAATTACTCAGTAATTATAATATAATGTTTTCAATAGTTTTATATGATATTTCCTCTCAGTTTGACCATATCTACTAATACTGATCCGTTGTCAAGCGTTATTTGATACACCCTGTATAAAGAATGAGAGAGAACAATAATTTGATAGAGACATTGGTCATTATGTGAAAGTAATGCTAAACCACATCTCAAGCTATTGATGACACATTATTTGATAACATTCCAATAAATACCAAATAATAATAGTATTATGTCAATGTCACAATATGTCCCATTCTATATGTAATTTATGCTGCTATTACTTTGTATTCACTAATATTGTGATGTTATCAAATAATGTGTTATGAAGAACTTGAGATATGTGATTACATTCAGATAATGACCAACGTACAATTCTCATTTCTTATTTCTCATTTTACATTATTCTGTATTGTTTATAATGTTTCAATAAGATACATTTCTGTTGTACATTGTATATTGGTTGTTATCTGATAACACTGCTAAATAACATATCTTACTCCAGCTATTCATGAATCATTACTTGATAACATAAATTGTAACATTGTATAAATTAGAATAAAATAAGAAAAAGATGTTATTCTTATTATATTCTAATTTGTAAATAACCAATGTACAATGTACACCAGAAATGTATCTTATTGAAACATTATAAACAATACAGAATAATGTAAAATGCATAAGAAACGCTGGACATATAAGAAATGCTGCAGAATAATAATGAGATAGAGATTTGTACGTTGGTCATTATCAGAATGTAATCACATATCTCGAGTTCTTCATGACACATTATTTGATAACATCACAAGTCACGTAACATTATCAGAAAATAAATTTTTTATTGCAGTGCATATTCTGCACAAGTCTCTATCTGTGTCAGACTACGTTTACGCGAGCGTTATTTCTGTAGTAACTTACGATAATTCTTTCGCGTAAACAAGATTTTGTAGTAACTTACGATAATTTAC
The DNA here is from genome assembly GCA_030770255.1 of Temnothorax ravouxi. Classification (NCBI taxonomy): domain Eukaryota; kingdom Metazoa; phylum Arthropoda; class Insecta; order Hymenoptera; family Formicidae; genus Temnothorax; species Temnothorax ravouxi. The sequence goes on along the minus strand of JASTWP010001012.1, from coordinate 87,670 downwards.
TTCGCGTAAACGAGTGAATTATCGTAAGTTACTACAGAAGTAACGCTCGCGTAAACGTAGTAAGGGGGATTTTTCGGGCGTCCTCGGGTGAGAACTGTTATATGGTGCCTTATACCTCCGGGTAATTGACACATCGGAGCGTAAACGTAGGAAGAGTCATAACAGGTTATAAACACGCGGTCGAGACGGCCGTGTGTTTCTAACCTCTTCTGAGTCTGACAGATAAGACACTAGTATGTAATGACTTTATCGACATGTTCGGCAGCGACATCTCTTTCAAAATTGCGTAACTATTCTTACATGTCATATTGCTCCTCCACCTCTTTTCTAGGCTAGAATTTCTGGATTTGCATTCCTTATCAATAATCTTTTTTTGTAGGCTTTTATTCTTAGTTTCAATTGCACGATATTGTTCTTACATGTTGTCTCTACGTCATGCCGGTCTAATTTTGTGGATACTTATTGTGGAATTTTTGTATAAAGCAAATATTGTCGTCACATATACCAAAAATTAACAAAAATATTAATTTTTCTCGTTTTCGATATAAATTCGACCACCATGACGTAGATTTTGATGCGTACTTTAATTCTAGACAAAAATTTTGCATTTCTATAAAGCCAATTAAAATATTAGTGCTAAGAAAAAAAGCCGGTATTACAGATGGTCTGGTTGCACATATAAGGAGCGTTGCATAACTTAAACTTATATATATATATATATATATATATATATATATATACACATATATACACATATATACATATATACATATGGGGCATTCCACGCCAATTCGCAAGGGGTCAAACTTTGACCTTTTTATTTTTGATGGCCGCTCGTTTTTTAACAGGTCTTTACGAGTAATAAACCCCTGTTAAATCGTTTCTATAATAAATGTAGCGTTTTCGAAATAGAGCCTGCGCAAAATAAGGACTGCAAAATTTTCAATGAATTTTTTCGCCTATTAGACAACGTCTAAGAAAAAAATTCATTGAACATAAAATACGCTATTTAGATCATAGTTTTTAAAAAACATTATCCCAAATTTTTATAATAATGATTTTAAACTAATAAAGTAAAAAAACACAAAAATTTGAATATCTCAAAAACCCCATTTTCTATTTTTTTGAAATTTATAGGAAATATTCTAGGGAGTATTAGAAGAATTTTAAGACTAGTTGGAAGTTGCGCAGAATTTTTGTGAATTTTTTATAAATTTTTTTGTGAGGCAGTAGTAATTATTGACTCACAAAAGTGTAGTTAAAAACGCGTTTCAGACAATTCTGAATCGATTTAGATATACTTTTTTACTAAAGCATGATGAAGATCTCGGCATAGCACACGACAATTGCGATGAATAGTGTGGGAAAGGCAAAAAAAATTGATTTATATATGAGGAAGTTTAATTCAATAAGTACATTTGTTTAAGAACATATTACTTATAATTTTATTATTTTGTGCTCAGTATAATCATTCGAAAATGAGTAATCTTTAACAATTAATTTATAATTTTTGGTATGACTTGGTATGACACAGTGGACACGTTGAGTCTGAGGTATTCTTTTTGTTTGATCGTACCGACCTGTCAAAAATTCAGCGGCAATTTCATAATTTTTTTGTCCCAATACTTGACAGTGATGGATGGCAGTGTGCCCGGTACATTACCCCAATTGAATAAATCCATCGGGTCTAAAATTTGTTGGTCGGTAAGACATTGGAGACTTGCTCGCGCAGCTAAGCGTTTCAGCGTCCCACACACCGATTCCATCACATGGCCCTTTGCCATGAGCAGTGGCAAAGAAGTGCCATTCAGCGCGAACACCAAAGTCGACCTCGTGGTGGTAAATGTTCGAGAAATTTTTAAAATTTTTGTGTGGTGTCACACCGACTTTGCATGGGGCGCGTTCAGCAGACCAAGCCGCTCAGTAGCAGTCGAACGTGATTGGCTCTTACTTCTAGAACCAACCAATCAACGCACAGTGTTGATAAGACGAATTCAACAGTTGTGTCTACTGAACGCGCCCAATGCAAAGTCAGTGTGACACCACACAAAAATTTTAAAAATTTCTCGAACAACTACCACCACGAGGTCGATTTTGGTGTCGTGCTGAATGGCACTTCTTTGCCACTGTTCATGGCAAAGGGCCATGTGATGGAATCGGTGGGACGCTGAAACGCTTAGCTGCGCGAGCAAGTCTCCAACGTCTTACCGACCAACAAATTTTAGACCCGATGGATTTATTCAATTGGGGTAATGAACCGGGCACACTGCCATCCATCACTGTCAAGTATTGGGACAAAAAAATTATGAAATTGCCGCCGAATTTTTGACAGGTCGGTACGATCAAACAAAAAGAATAATTTTGTTGTGCATGCCATTTTCAAATAAAAAGACATTTCATGAAAACATCACTATAGATCGTCTCAGAACACTTTCGAAATTGGCCGAAAACTACCTTTTTCCCTCGACAATAAACAAACAGCCATAAAACGAAGCCTAAACATATGGGAAAAACAGCCGTTTAACGACTATCGAAAGGAGGTGAAAACGTTCCTTCCGCATGCAAATCGTACTTTTCGGCCAATTTTACGACTTTCACGAATACGTTAAACGTTAGAGCACAAGCACAGAGCGAATAATAAAGAAATAGCACGCACAACAAAATAGGTTGTCAACATGTCACAAGACAGAATTCTCCATTGGAGAGAGTGAGAGGAGAGAGTTCTGATTTCTGCCGCGACGGTACGTCGCCACCGTCATCGCAGAGTTCTCGGCTGTCCATCCAGGAGCCTTAAAATTATAAGTCAACCATTTTCTGCTCAGGTCCTCTGACTCTTACAATAAGATTATTATATTTTTGAATCGACCGCCATACACAGACACAGACGCACACACATTAACACTCACAGCCAATCAGAGTCTTTCTTTTCGCTCCTCTATTTTTATTACTAGCCGACTAGCAGTGGTAACACTGTAGCAGTTCTCCATGAACCGTTGTACTCGCAACACACGCTCTCAGAATAAAGGAAAGATTTCGAACATAAGTACGCCTCACAGTGAACCCACTTTACCTTCTCCGTAGAAAACATAACAGTGGTGTCAGAAGTAAAGGGTTATAATCGGTGATAGCTACGAACGAGCAAAAATGTCGTTATCAACCGAAGCTCTAACATCGCTAACGAATGTCTTCGCGGAGGCTATTCGAGAAGCTGCGCGAATGGCCGCCGAATCGGCAACAGGTGCTACAGCCGGTGCCACGACTCATTCAAAGCCACCGTCATTTAATATCGGCGAATTTCGTTCTTCGGATGGTGCCACCGTGGAAGACTATTTTAAACGCTTCGAGTGGGCACTCAAACTAAGCAAAATTCCGGAAGAGCAATGGGCCAACTTCGCTCGTGTTCACATGGGAACTGAGCTTAATCAGGCACTCAAGTTTCTGGTAAGCCCAAGGTCGCCTGAGGATCTCACATTTGAGCAGGTACGAGATACGCTTAAAAATCATATATGGATCGCGCAAAAAATAAGTTTGCAGAGAGCATTCGATTCCGACAAATCTGTCAACAAAAGGGCGAGACAGTATCAAACTTCGCTCTTCGATTACGCCAAGGGGCAGTTTATTGCGAGTACGGAGAATTTCTCGATAGAATGCTAGTAGAGCAATTATTGCATGGCCTCGAATCCCGCGACATGTGCGACGAGATTATAGCAAAAAAACCTGCAACGTTTGACGCAGCGTTTGATATCGCGCATACTCTTGAGGCAACGCGACTTACTGCTAACGAGGTTAAAACCGCGACGTTGTCAGTTCCCGAAACTACGCATAAATTAGGGTATTCTCAGCCAAAGAAAAAGAATAACGATAAACAACGGCGCCAGAGATCATTTTCGCGTAACCGTCAGCAGCAGCAGCATAAGCAGGACTCGTCACAAAAGAAACAAGACCGCCCTTGTCAAGGATGTGGAAGGGACCACGCACGAAGTCAATGCCAGTTCCGTGACGCCGAATGTCACAACTGCGGTATTAAAGGACATATCGCTAAAGTGTGTCGATCAAGGAGTAATAAGAAAACCGACCAAGTCTCCGACGCACTCGTACCAGCGGAACACGTCGACTCAGTCCAATATTTCAATAAGGTCAATGATATCAGCTCCACCAGCGTAGCGCAAAAGCGGATGATCAATGTTTTAATCGATGGCCACAATTTAAAAATGGAATTGGACACTGGAGCACCTTGCGGTATTGTAAGTAAAAAAACGTTGCGCACTTTTAAACCATTTTGTCTTTTGCAGAAAACCGACAGATAATTTGCCAGTTATACGCTCCACAAAATCAATTGTATCGGACGTTTGCCAGTTAACGTTAAGGTTGGTCAGACGACTAAGAGGCTAAATCTATATGTGGTCGAAGGCGATTTTGACACGCTCTTTGGACGAGAATGGATTACGCATTTCGCTCATGAAATAGATTTCACAAAAATCTTCTCATCGCCGGATAAGATTCACGCGGTATCCACTACATCGCCTCGTCTTACCCAGGAGCAGAAAAGGCAATTAGAGCAACTTTTAGATCGCTATCAGGATGTATTCAGCGATGTGGCAGGGAAGTTAGTAGGTCCACCTGTCAAATTACACCTAAAGCCGGAGGCTACGCCAGTCTTCGTCAAAGCGCGAGAGATACCGTTTGCACTTCGGGATGCATACGCAAGAGAAATCGATGCGAAGATATCATCAGGTTTCTACAAAAAAGTCGAATACTCCGAATGGGCGTCCACCACTCACGTCGTGACAAAGAAAAACGGCAAGTTACGTATTACGGGCAATTATAAACCGACACTCAATCCGCGCATCATCGTAGATGAACACCCGATTCCTAAAGCTGAGCAAATATTTAATGATATGAAAGGCGCAAAAATCTTTTGTCACCTTGACATTACAGATGCTTACACACATCTACCTGTCGATGAAGAATTCAGTCACGCGCTTACGTTAAATACGCCAACTCACGGCTTAATCCGACCTACACGCGCAGTCTACGGAGCTGCAAATATTCCAGCTATTTGGCAACGACGCATGCAGTCTGTCCTACAGGGTCTTTCTCAAGTGCGTAATTTTTTCGATGACGTCGTAGTATATGCCAACAACTTTGCCGATCTAATGGTAGCCTTGGAACAAACGCTGGAAAGAATACGCTCTCATGGGTTACGACTCAATCGGGCGAAATGTGTCTTCGCAACTCCTTCCATGGAATTTTTGGGTCACAAGATCGACGCTCAGGGCATTCATAAATCTGACAAACATATAGAAGCTATCCGCGACGCACCCAAACCTTCAACCCCGGAGGAACTCCAATTATTTCTCGGGAAAGCCACGTACTACAGCGCATTTATTCCGGATCTTTCGACGAAAGACCGACCTCTTCGAAATATGCTTCACCAAGAGCCTTTCAAATGGTCACCTGCCGCAGAAGAAGCATACCAAGATATTAAGAAATCATTGATATCACCTCAAGTTCTTATGCCGTATGACCCGTCATTTCCTCTGCTTCTGGCCACCGACGCTAGCAAAACGGGCCTGGGTGCCGTGCTTTCTCATCGTTTAAGCAACGGACAAGAACGACCGATAGCCTATGCGAGCCGCACCATGACTGCTACGGAACAGAAGTATCCACAGATTGACAAGGAAGCGCTTGCCATCGTTTGGGCAGTGCAAAAGTTCTTTTTCTATCTCTATGCTCGTCATTGGACCTTGATTACGGATCACAAGCCACTGACTCAAATCCTTCACCCAGAGAAATCGCTACCAGTTCTATGTATTAGCAGAATGGCTAATTACGCAGACTATCTCGCTCACTTTGACTTTGATGTGATTTTCAGACCTACGAAGGAAAACACTAATGCCGACTATTGTTCAAGAGCCTCACTACCCTCGACGATTAACGCCATTCAATCTTCTTCGTCGCTGCAAAGGAGAGAAGAGATTGAAGAAGATGGATTCGATCACTTTGCTTTGAATCAAATCGAACAACTGCCAATCGATGCGAAACGAATTGCTCAAGAAACAAGAAAGGATTTGGAATTAGGAAAAATCGTCAAGCTGTTGGAAGCAGGACAAAGTCTCGAGCGCGCAGGATATCGAGCTCCAGAATCCGCCTACAGACTGGCCGCCAACTGCCTGATGTTCGAGCATCGCGTCGTTATACCATCCTCGCTACGGAAAGCAATACTCATCGATCTACACGTAGCACATTTAGGTATCGTGAAAATGAAAGGAATAGCACGTTCATTTGTTTATTGGCCAGGTATCGACTCGGAAATTGAGCAGACTGCCAAATCGTGTGCTGAATGTGCTAGGCATGCACATGCTCCTCCTAAGTTTTGCCAGCATCATTGGGACTACCCCAAAGGTCCCTGGGAACGCATCCACATTGATTACGCGGGCCCCGTCGCTGGGATGATGCTACTGATTGTTTCCGATGCATTCAGCAAATGGCTTGAAGTCAAGATTACCAATTCGATGACAACGGCGGCAACCATTGCCATACTTGATAACTTATTCACAGCCTACGGTGTTCCTACCATCGTGGTATCAGACAACGGAACGCAATTTACCTCAGCTGAATTTAAATCGTTTCTACAAACAAGCGGCGTCAAGTATCACAAATTAACGGCGCCTTATCATCCATCCACCAATGGGCAAGCCGAACGAAGTGTGCAGACTGTTAAAGATGCCCTTCGTACCATGGGAACTTCCCGGAACACGCTGCAAGCAGACCTGAACAAATTTCTCCGTCACTATCGTATTGCACCGCATTCGACTAATCGACTACGGGACAATCACCATCGCTGCTCTTTCTGGGTCGAACATTGCGAACACGTTTGGATCTTGTGCGTCCTGACGACGTCTTTACGAGAGTCACTCAAAAATGGAACGCACAATACATTCCAACATTCCGGTCATTCAAACCAACTCAAATTGTGTATTTTCTTTCGGGAAATCCCAGGATGGACAAATGGGTTCGAGGAACCATCGTAGCTCGTTTAGGAGAACTTCACTATGAAATTGAATATGGAGACAAGCGGTTCAAGCGTCATGTGGACCAGATTCGGGGATACTCAGAAAACCCGACGGCAAAGCAATCTGATCTTCTACTACCTGTGGTGAACAACGAAGAGGAAAGCCGTCACGTGCGATTTTACCCGGATCCTCCGAAAGCTTGCACACCCCTGAAACCGAGGAATGTGGAAGCACTTGCTTCCCCATTGTCACGCCAAGGGACTCCGACTCCGTCTACAGCTCCAGGAACTCTTCCACGGGCAGCAGCAACACTTGAAGGCAACGCAGTGCAGAATAGAATCGACTCACCCCCGGTTCTTCCTCGGAGATCAACGCGGAAACATCGCTTCCCTGATAGATATTCCCCGAGTAAATGTTAACGAGGTTTTCATTATGAGGGGGAGGAAATATTATATTTTTGAATCGACCGCCATACACCAGACACAGACGCACACACATTAACACTCACAGCCAATCAGAGTCTTTCTTTTCGCTCCTCTATTTTTATTACTAGCCGACTAGCAGTGGTAACACTGTAGCAGTTCTCCATGAACCGTTGTACTCGCAACACACGCTCTCAGAATAAAGGAAAGATTTCGAACATAAGTACGCCTCACAGTGAACCCACTTTACCCTCTCCGTAGAAAACATAACAAAGATGACTGTATTATTATTTATATTTTACGACTTTATAAAAAATGTTTGTTATTGAATAATTAATATTTGTCCGTTATCTAATGACTTTGAAAAAATGTGTGCTAACAAGTTTCGATAAAATATAATTTTTATTTTTGTTGTATATATGTACTTTACTTTTATATAAAACGCTACAACTACACGTGTGTGATAGTATCATCTCCCAAATATATAACTTTCACGAAACATGTTCTAAGTTCAGTGAATCGACATGAATATCCTGATGATTGATTGAATCGTACTATTTGGTTCTCAACTTTTATGAAAGGCACCGAAAAAAAAACTTTGGCGCATAGTATGCTTGTCCTGATGAACACAATATGGAAACCAACAAGCACAGAATAAAATTTTCAACGTATGATACAAGAATGGGAAATTCGCACAATTTCTCACTTCCGGCGTCAATAAAGATAATGGGGACGGCGAGATGACAAGCTCAGCGCAGAGGGCAGCAATGTGGAAAGTTTAATGTTTAATGAGTGGAGAGACTTGGAGAATAGTGATTGTGTAGATTAATACAAAAATTAAGAATGGATATTTCTAAAATGAAAATTGCAGAATTGAAGGAAGAATTGAGGAAAAGGGGAGCGCCTTTGAGAGGAAGAAAGACTGAACTTGTAGAAAGGTAAGTACAACGTTTCGTTTGTCAAGTTATTATTATTTTAATGAAAGGTGGTAAAAAAGAAGCATTATCTCGATATAAAGATATATATTTACAGTCTTCAACTAGGAACCTTAATAAACTGTTTGTAAGGCATAAAGGTTTGAGGTTAGAATAATGTTACTGTGCAAACTGTCATCAATCTATATTTTTACCCTCCAGGTTGACAGCATATGTAAACAATAACAATTTTAATATCGAAATCAATTTAGATCCAGTCCTTCCCCAGTTTGATCTTCCTCCAGACGAACAATTTAAGGATATAAATGCTAATTCAACTTTACCAAAGATTACCAAGCTTCATATTAATCTTTATACAAGCAGGTAACTTGCATTCTACAGTTGTATAAAGTAAAAGTATTTCTACACTTGTTTATTATCCATATTTTCTGTTCTCAGGTTTGAGAAAAAAGATGATATGGGTGAGGCCATGTACAAGGATAAGTTTTTAGAATATGTCAGATGCTGCAAAAGGGATGACATTTTCTTCTTTAAAGGACTGGTACATACCCAGATGTACAAAAAAGTGACTTACAACGTGTATCTCAAAATTACAAATGAAGCCGTAATAGAAGCCAGTCATTGTGAATGTGCTGCAGGAGAAGGAGGCTCAGCTCATTGCAAACATGTTATTGTGCTGCTCCTTGGAATTGAACAAATGGTACATGAAAGTAATATAATATTGAGACAGGCATGTACTCAACAGTTACAAACTTTCCATAAACCAAAGAAGAAGTACCAAGGCACTCCATTGAAAGCTGCTTCCCTGAAAAGTGACCATTCATCCAATCCGTTTGATCCCAGACCTCCGAAATACAGGGGGAAATATAGCAAAGAAAGACTTCATAATTTGTGTGCATCATTTAATTCGAGCATGCCTTTCAAGCACCTTCTTGTTCCCGCAAATCTCTATGGCGTAGAATTGGATCATACATATTCACGAGTGAATCCTAAAAATAAACTGCTTCAATCCATGCTCCTTCTTGATGTGGCAGATGAAGATGTGGTAAAAATAGAGATAGAAACTCGTGGTCAGTCTAATAATCCTCTGTGGTTTATTCGTAGGAAGGTTCGTATGACAGCTAGTCACTTTAAAGATTGCTGTATGGCTAAAACGGAAGAGACTGCGAGATCACTTGCTTTAAGACTGCTGAATCCAAAGAAAATACACAGTGCGGCAATGGATCATGGTATTATTAATGAAGAGGTTGCCGTCTGTAAATATATTGAATATACTGGAAATAAGGTAGAAGAGTCAGGGTTAATTGTGTCAAAGGAACGCCCATATTTAGCTGTTTCGCCAGATAGATTGTTGGGACAAAATGATCTAATTGAAGTAAAATGCCCATACTCCTCACGTAACAGTGTGATAAATCCAGTTACTGTGCCGTATTTGTACTTTGATGAAAAAGGTTCTCTATGTTTAAAACCTGACCATCAATATATGTACCAAATTCAAGGTCAATTATCAGTTGCGAAAAAAAAGTTTGTTACCTGGTAGTTTATACCTATTGTGATTTAAAGATAATATCAATTGAACAAGATCCTACTTTTATTAGTGAAATGTTATCTAAACTTGATCTGTTTTATGAGAAGTATTTTCTTCCAGTTCTTTTAGATGAGTATTATTACAGGCATTACTCAGAGTATATACTTACATTTTGACTTAAGCAACTAAATATCTCATATATTTTGTGGAGACAAAAATGTTTAAAAAACAGTATTTTATTTTTAATTTTTGATCTACCGGCATCAAGCCATGTTTTACAGATTATGCATTATGCTAGTTACTTTTAAAATTATAACTTTTTTACATAAAGTCAATTAAAAATAAATATGATACGACAGATATGTAAAAAAGAAAATTGCAAGTTTAGTTTTGTTTTTAATATTGTATCTATAGAGAGAGATGCTATATATAATTATTTATTATTAAATCTATGAAAGTATTGTATATTTTATTCTACGTTGTCTTTTTTTATGTCTCAAATGTTTTGTATTTTATATAGTTTCATAGAATGGTCTGTGATGTAGCTATATTGTTTTATTGTAAATTGTATAACAATAAGTGATTTTAATGCAGGCCTTTTCGGTATTGGATTGTATGTTCAAGTGTAACTATGCTAAAAAAAACAGTTCGCATTACATTCATTTTGTATTTTATTTAGTATCTAATCAATCAATTTGTCAATCAAATGATTATTATTTTAAACAAGAGTACAGAAAATTCCTGTGCAACATGCCCAAAATCCTTTTTCAAATAGATATCCTTTTTCAAACCTTACGCATCTACACTTACAATATTTTCTCGAAAATTACAAAGAATACAGCACACATAGAAAATTTCACTTCCTACAGTTATATAGCAAACAGGAAGTTCAGTTTTCAAAAATTTATACGTCTTTGTTAAGCCTATGAGTCTCTCTATGTGGACTCTTTTGCTGGCAAGTTTGCGATCTTTAAGAAGAGTCATGCCTGGTAACTGAGTCCTGCCTTTTAGAAAAGCTGGTATATTTATTGATACTTGGCTTGGAGCAAACAAATCTTGGACTGTAAATCCACGATCAGCCATTACAGAGTCACCAGGATCACACTTCTGAATAAGATCACTTCTTTCAACTATTGCTCTATCACTCACTGACCCCGCATAAGCTGGCGAAATATGGGAAATAAGTCCACTAGGCGTTGCACCAACTAATACTTTCAATGTGGTTTTGTTCTTGTATGTGCTAAAGGTTGCTTGCTTAAATGTAGGATTTGAAGGAGCAGCAAAAGGAAATTCTGTTCCATCTACTATAACCCTAGTTGAAGGATACATCTGTTTAAATCCTGAGGGCATATAATACATTATGAGGTCCTTGCTAGGCCATATATCTATTTCAGACCACTGACAATACATAAAACATATCCATGTAATAACAATATTCTGAATTGTCTTTTTGCTGACATCAAACATGTAAGCTAAACCTAAATCAGGTATGGCTCTCCTCAACTTAATGAGAGTTATAAAAAATTGATCCTCAACACTAATATTTGATACCGTATTATAGCGGTACTTTAGCTCATAAGCTGCTGGCCCTAAACTATGTAAAACTAATTTGAACTTCTCTAAGGATTCAAGACCAGTATAGTACGTTACAGCGTCTGGCTTGTTACCAAATGTGTCTATAGTAAAAGTATTCTTCAAGATAGTTTGAGTGGCAGCGTTAACAAAAGTTTTATTTTGAGAAAGTTTAGCTTTTGCTTTAGAACAGGATGCTCTTTCTTCGATGCTTTGATTGACACTTGCGTTACATAAGTTTGAGGTACTTCTCACTTCAATTTCACAACTGATAGGGATGTCAATTATGTAATGATTAGTGTTTTTACTAGATAGAGGGAGAACTGGTTCCATAAGCTTGCCACTTTCTTCAACATCAACAGCTGGACATAAATCGGAAATGGGGCTCTTAACCATCAGCCTGTTCTGGTTTAGTTTCAGCTCTCTTTGCTCCTGTCGTCTGAAACGAGCATCTTGCGAAATGTCCAATTTTTTTCTCCATGAAAATATGGATGGCACTGCATCTTTCTTTAAAATGTTTTTCACCAGTGTAATACCTGCGGAAAAAATATAATATTGTATATGACAAGTTATGTAGAACTGTTGCTTCCGCCAACTCTGTATAATAAAGAAGCTAATCACACTAAAAAATAATAAATAAAAACACATGTTTTATTATTTATTAATTTTATTGTAAACTCACCAGTTTCAAAGCTGGTAGTAACATAATCCTCAGGTCTAAAGTGGTTTGTGCACAGTCGCGAATTTGTATTTGGATAAAAATCCTTGCGTTTTATAGCACTGATCCACCGTTTTTTCATTATCTTGTCTCTCGGGAACCGATGCCCTCCCTTATTTTTACATCCATATGCCACACACATTCCCGGCATGTTAAAAAATTCCGAACACAGCTTTTCTCGCTAACGATATGCTCGGTACTCGACTACTCGGTGACAGCTCGGTGCGTCCCCAACTTCGCTAGCGCCCCTAGCGGCTTAGAGTCGCTCGCGCCGTCCCCATATGAACGCAATGATTAAAATTGTAAAATTAAAATTGAAGGATAAAATACATAAAATACAGCTAGTTTTATTTTAACTTTTAGTTTTGATGTTGTTATATACTTACCAGTGGATGAATCTTTTATTTGTATTCTATACTCGTTAGTCAAAAACCCGTTTTTCAAGCGGGACTTTAATCGGCTTGAGATTTAAAATTGGACGTATTTTCGTGTATTTGGCACTTTAGTTGCGACGTATCTTACGCTCGTACAATAATTTAAAATATAAAAAAAAAAAGAAAATAAAATACAAAGGATCTTAAAAGTGGAACGAGCAACCAGAGCGACAGTTTGTCGAGCAGCGATTTTTATTGTACAAAGTCTAGTGAAAGAGTTTGCCTCAAATCAGATAATGTCTTCATACTTTGTTGTAACATGTTATTTTATCTGTACAAAGTCGCCTAGGGATGGTCGTTGTATTAGATAATTTATATCACTATGTTATGGTTAAAGCCTGAAATGCGAGCATTCCTAGGATTGACTGGTCAATTCTGCGGAACGACCAAACGTCTTGATTAAACACAGTTTTTAGAAATAGGCTTGGAGTTAGATTAGTTTTTTTTGGCGGAAGGGCTCCGCCTATTTGTGTACTGTCTATACACTATACACACATATCAGCAAATTACTACAACGACAAGACGCTTGGTTGTTCGGCAGAATTGATTAGTCAATCCTAGAAAATTGTCCGCGTTTCAAGCTTTGACCATAACAACTATACAGTCCTATAGCACGCACGGAAAAATATATTGTTTCATATCAAATACTGAATTCCATAATAGTGAAACCAGTAAAACTTTATTCTCCGCAATATCGAAGAGGGATCTATTTGTCTCTGAGATTTTATTCAAATCGGTAACATTAAATACCTGTAATTACAAGGAGCCTAATTCACAAATATAAAAAATTATACAAACTCTCTTTCTCGCTTTTACGAATTCATTAATAATATATTGGATATATTAGATGATCCAAAGTTTTGTAAATGGAAACTCGATACCATATGCTTGCTCTGGTGCGTTTTTTCAGAGATCGGATATTAATATTCTGCTGGCAAGTGCAGAAATTAAGAGGACAATACACTCGAGACCCATCCCCAGTAATATGGGCAGGAGTATAACAGCAGTCAGCAATATACAAAAATTGCGATTGGTTGATTTAAAAAAATTGAGCTAATCTTAATATCTACGCTTACGTTATGTTCATATAGATCGATCGAGCAAGCAAGTCAATATGCCCATCGAACATAAAAGGCGCCAGCGGAAACCAAAAAGCGATGGTGACAATAATTTATATCTGATAAACATAAAGTGTCACCGACGTCCAGCTTCAGCAGCGACTTTTTTATTCTTTGTTAAATAAATTAGTTAAACGACTTGATTCACATTTTCTCTTCCCTTTCAGACTATCATTTTAACTATACTCCAAAATTTGCTTGTGATAAAACAGAAGATATCTGAAAAGCAAAAATTTTACTTAACGACTGATTGATTTTTATCTATTTTGAAAAACGCGTTCTCTTATCTTACCCTTCGCTGGACAAGACGTCCTTCAACTTGGCTCGCGTAATCAAATGATCATTGCACTTGAACCATTGATCTCTGTGTTGCCTGATGAAAGCAGTATAATGTCCAGTCTCTAAAGAGCCCTCGTGATTTATTACAGCGAACAGAGAATACCTATTATTAGCAATCATGTTTTAATTCAATATACATTTTTTTTTAAATGTTAGTAATGTTGGTCATCTATAATAATTCGGTTTTAACATAAATTTTTTTTATTAAGCGGTCTGAGATAGATTATGGCATACTTTCTTTGTAAACTTTTTAAATTTTTGCAATATCTTCAAAATTGAAGAAAATATAGTACACGAAAATGTGCTGTGACGTCATACCTTATATAAGAAATGACGTCATACCTTTTGAAGTTGCCGTCATCAAAGAAACTTTAGCAAGTTATAACTTTCTCAAATTTAGGTTTTTTTTTTAATTCAAAAAGTACTAAAAATCGGCTTAGATTCTCTACATTAATTATTATGGATACCGCTTAATAAACAAAAAAATGTTAAAACCGAATTGAAAATAGGGAAAAATTGTAAACCATTTCACGAGATATCACTACCTATTATCACTGAAGCTCATATCTTCTCCATTCTTCGACAAGCCATCCAGCATAGCACTATTGTTGTTGCCATTGCGCTTATGCGACATGAACGGCGTCATGTCTAATTGTTCCGGAAACGAGATAAATGTAGAGATTTTCTTCTTAAAAATCTTATCCTGGATTATGAAGTGTTCAAAGCGTTTTAAGTGAAAGATTGCCACGATTGGCAATTGCTTCATCGTTAATTGCTTTGTGCTTTCTTGATAAGTCTCACAGTTGCTACATTTGATCTTCGCACTAGAACCTAGATATTCGGCTCTGGTAAATTTTTCCAGGCAATCTAGCAAAGAAGTGGGTGACCCAGGTGTGTCGGAACCAGAGGCACCAGCTGCCGAAGTTAAATCCAAAGATATGTCCCAAAATGGATCTATTGTGGTAGACACACCACTGAAAAAGAAAATAAAGCGTAATAGATGAGTCATGCTTAATATAGTAAATTCCCATTGTATTGAATTCTAAAATGTATTGTTCTCGAAGAAATATTTATACTTATATCATCTGGCTTAATAATAATTATTTTATCATACATAAAGTAAGCTATGCATTTATCACATTATTTATTTCTTTTTAAAATATTTAGACGTTTATAGATTCTATATGATACATATCACCTCTATCTATTCTCTATCTATCTATACATTCAGGGTGTCCCATTTTAGACAAACCAGTGAAATATCTTGAAAACTGAGTCCGGCAGACAAAAATGTTTCAAACAAAAGTTACAAGGTTTTGAGGGGACCACATGATGAAAATATGGACTTGACTTTGAACTTTTCAAGGTCAAGTCAATGTAATCGATGTTTTCTTAAATGAAACTCCTTATTTTTTATTGCATATTTTTATAACCCTTGTCGAGACGTTTCCAAAACATTATAATAAAGTTCTGTTTCGTTAAGAATTTTTTGAGATATTTCAAATTTCGTTATATTTTTAATATAAAATATGAAATATCTCGTAAGGTATTTACTTTTTGATGACTTTACCTTGTCAAATTGTCATTTTTCTTTCTATTATAATATCTAACTAGTAATATAAAATATGAAATATCTTGTAAAGTATTCATTTTTCGATGACTTTACCTTAATACTGTTATACACAGAATAATGAAAAGAATCGAATAATAATATTAATTTTTACTTTTACATTTGCAATTTTGTAAAATTAAATGCGTCCAACATGTAATCGAAATTTTTTAAAATTATATTTTTTTGCAACAATCAATTTCTTTCATTATTTTATGTATAAAGGCATCAAGGTAAAGTCATCGAAAAGTAAATACCTTACGAGATATTTCATATTTCATATTAAAAATATCATGACAAAATTTGAAATATCTCAAAAAATTCTTAACGAAACAGAGCTTTATTATAGTGTTTTAAAAACATCTTGATAAGAGTTACAAGAATATGCAATTAAAAATAAAGAATTTTATTTAAGAAAACATCGATCACATTGACCTTGGAAACCTGGCCTTGAAAAGGTCACTCAAGGTCAAATCCATATTTGAGGGGAGGCTCAAGGTAGATATCTCAAGTTCCCGGAGCCTCCCCGCAGTAGCGCCGTAAGAGACCACCGGGGGAGTTTTAGTGGGTTAGAGTCCCACATAACCGCCCTTCTCGTCTCGGAGGAGGGGGGTATCCGGGTGGATTTCCCCCCCGTCAACAAAAAAAAGGTCAAATCCATATTTTCATCATGTGGCCCCTTCCAAACCATGCAACTTTTGTCTGAAACATTTTTGTCTGCCAGGCTTAGTTTTCGAGATATTCTACTGGATTCTTTAAAATGGGACACCCTGTATATATAGTATATTTTTATTGAGGAAAAGATTAACATACTTGCAAGCTTGACAAACAACATCGCTTTGAAGGCACCCAGTAAATATCTGATCGATGATACATTTGCAGTGATGAGGGTTGTTTTTAATCAGTATCGGAGCGGCTCCACAGTGTCTATGGAGGACGTCCAATGTAGCAATGAAGAATTCGTGGGCGTCCTGCTGCTCGTAACCTGCCAGATGTCTGACATGGGTCCAAATCAGATGCAGAAGTTTGTGAAGTGTCAGCGGGGCCTTGTTGCCAGAATAGAATTCCTGGAACAAATGAGATACCTCGCAGACCAGACAGCGACTCGGTTGCGGGCAGTGATGACGGTCAGCAAGGAAGTAATCTCGTAACAGTGGAGTGTGAATCAGTGCCTGTACGATGCAGTTCACGAAACAGGTATTCCCAAGATTGATTAGTCCCCTTAAACCTGAAACCATTAAAGCAACATGAATTTTTATATTATTATATAAGATATGATACATATTTGAATCGTTATTGTAACATTGTTCAATTATATTTTCCTGAAAATAACATTATATACAATCAAATAAAATTATTAGTTTTACATAGGGCTATGCAGGTCTATAAATTAAACTAACAATAAACTTGTGAGTTTTTCTGATACCTATAGTGGAATTTTCTACGACGCGTCTTCGGCGCGGATGCTTTCTTAGCAACTCCGCTTCTATCTGCGTGGGTTCCCACGTCCGATAGAATTCCCCGAAGCTCAAGGATCTTGCTGTCTCGCTCCATTGCGCTTTCGCCACTGTCAACAATTCTCTATCGTATACATAATCGCCGCATTGGAAGCACAGAATATTCCCATAACACAGATCAACGGCTGCGATAATAAAACAACAAATAAAACAGGCAATTAATTAATTATAAAATATAGAACTCGCATTTGACAATTTCATTTTTATAATAGTTACTTTTAATGAAATTTGAATTTACAGAATAGGTCTAAAAAACATCTCATTACCTAGAAAATGTTTTTTCGTTTTTGCATGCTCTTGTATGTGACCTTTTATATAGCAGCCAAAAAATATGCAATGAAGACAAGAATGTAGGCGATCTTTATAAGTTTTACATGTGTGACATAAACAGCTCACAGCCTGCAAAATAAAACATGTAATATTAACAATTCTGTGTTAACAATTCTGTAACATTTTATTTTATTTATTATGCAAATGTAAATCAGAAATTTAAATTTTATATAAAATTTAAATTAAAAACGACTGTTTTTAAGGCCCTTGGGTACTCGCCGTGGATATATTGGAATTGTGACGTCAAAAGCGAAAAATGATATGTTGAGAATTCTTGCGTGCAATTTCCAAATAAAAAGATATTTGCATAAAATAACACTTTAGATCACTTCAGCAAACTTCGAAAATATTCCGAGGTCTATCCCTTTCCCTTGACAGCTAATAAACAGCCGTAAAATGAATGTAATCATCTCTAAAGTCACGATCTCACATATACCAAAATCAAAGAAATAATCTTAAAGAATACAGAACGGTTTTATTAGAGGAATGGAGTAAGATGGACCAATATGTTTTAGAAACATTAGTTGATTCTATGCCACGGCGTTTAGAGGCTGTGATAAAAGCAAAGGAAGGTCCAACACACTACTAACTATAAATTATTTGTTATATAATTTTTAGGGTTGTTTCGTCATATGACAACTTATTTATGAAAAGTGATCAAATTATATAATCAAACCGCAATAAGATACAATGCAAATTTTTTGTTAATATAAAGTATATTATTTATCTATTTTATGTTATCTTTAAAATATATGCGTTACATTACTATTATTGTGTTACTTCATTAAATAAATTTTAATTTATAACATTTTATTGATTACTTATTTTTTATTCCTACTGTACATTTACCAGAATTGAAAGTTAATTTGTTATTTTGTACATAACTGTTGAGAATCCTAGCTTTATTTTTAATGGTTTTAGAGTATGTGATAGATAGTTCAAACAAACAATTCTGGTTATGGGATCCTTTCTAATTAAGTCGATACTCGCATATCTCGAAGTTTTTTGTTGCCGCTTTTCCGTGATGCCAATTGGTTCTCTCGCTGCGCTTACTTCATTTGCAGCTGTCATCGTATATTTTGACAGTTGTGTGTATTGTGTGTATCAAGAAGTTAATAGTGTAATAGTAATAGCATAATGTTAAAGCTAAATAGCGCGCGCGAAGCGCGCGTCTGTGGTGTCTAGTTAGAGAAAAAAAGGTAACCTTTTTGCAATTATAAAGCATTTTTTTTTTCAAATTCCATCTGCACATTTTAGAGCGCTTTTATCTTTAAAAAAATTTTTTTAGAGACGATTCAGATTTAGTGTTCAAGAAAATATCAGAAACCATTCTGCTTATTTGAATAGAAGAACTTATATAGGTAGACCAGTGTTGTGCGTTTATAAAAATATATCGTCATGGGGGGGGGGGTACACGGTCTTACATACAGGTCTGGAAACTTCAGTAGTGGGGGTAGGTCGCTTAGTGAAGTTGTGTTTAAGTCATCTAATAGCCACTAGAGTCGTTGCGATCGATGTTCTCGCGATGGCGAGGGACGCCGGAGGCCGGAGGGGATATCTGTCATATGAAATTTGGCGGAATGGTTTTGTGTCAACTTCGTAGTCTCGACATTATGGGTTCAAATCTTCGTGCCCTTAAGTTTTTTTTAAAATCTTTTCACGATAATAATGTGATAAATAATAATGTTTTAAATAATTTAAGACTATAAATTAATAAAATATGTAGATATATAAAATAAATACGAGTTTTTATTCTGAAAATTAAAAACAAATAAAAATATCTTTTTATATGTTTATTTTTATTTTTAATTAATCTCAAACACAATCGTGGAAACAGTAGATATCTCCAGGTTCTATGTAGCTGAAGCTAGTAGCGGGCGTTAACAGCGAAACGTCTCAAAAAAGTTCAGTGGCCGATAATAATTAGCTACTACAATACGTTCGTACCCCCCGAGAAACCCACATGACATTTGGCCCTGTCAGCGAGACGTTTCGCTGTTATAACGCCCGCTACTAGCTTCAGCTACATAGAACCCGGAGATATCTGTTTCCACGATTGTGTTTGAGATTAAAAAACTTTTTGAAATATGACGAAGTGGTAATGTCGAGACTACGAAGTTGACACAAAACCATTCCGCCAAATTTCATATGACAGATATCCCCCCCGGTCTCCGGCGTCCCTCGCCATCGCGAGAACATCGATCGCAACGACTCTAGTGGCTATTAGATGACTTAAACACAACTTCACTAAGCGACCTACCCCCACCACTAGAATTAGAGGTAGTCTCTAGACTTGTATGTACGACCGTGTCATGGTATATCTTCCGATTTTCAGATATGCAGAAGAGAGTAAGTTGGTAAATTTTTGAGTTTGATTTTCCACATTTTTCAAATTTATATATATTTATTTCGATGTTAAAGGTAAACTAAATAATTTTTATTTTCATACTTTTTTTAAAAAAGAATGTAAAACAATCAGTTTCTAACATTGTTTTTCTCATGATTATCAATGAAACTGTGGGTATTCTTAAACAAACTTTAAAACAACTTTCATTCTCTTAAATCTCGATGCAGTGAATTTTTGTAACTCAAGTTCTAGTAGCTTGAATCCACTTGAATCCTTTGTCTTATACTATTATCTTATACTATTAACTTATACTATTGTCTCTTATACTATTTGTTTTTCTCACGATTATCAGTGAGTTTGTGACGTGGTTTGGGAGAATGCATCCGATGGAGACAGAAATAGCGGAACGAAACAGTAACGGAATTACTCTGATTGGCTAACCTCTCACCTGCAGTCTCATATGGTGAGAGATTAGCTAATCCCGTACTGTTCCGTTCCGCTATTTGTTTCTCCATCGGGATGCACCCGGAGACACAGGATAAAGGCAGAGGATCTAGAGATAATTGAAAAGTACAGACATTATTGACAATCATCCAATATAAATATCTGTGAATGATTAGTCTATAATTAAATTACTATATATATAATTTGTGAGTTTTAAAGCGCTCCCTTAATTGTCTTGCGTTGTGTGTATGTGTGTTCACATATATTACCTTAAACTTAAACATATTACCGTACAATTTTATAAATAAATATATTTTTACGCAATAATATTACATGTCGCTATGCGATTGTTATCCTCGCAGATGACAATAATGGAAGTGAAAGTTTAAATAAAAAATATTTCATGGATGAATGCATATGTAAGGTCTGTTTTATATTGCTGCACTGCTAAACTAGTGCACACTGGTGCAATAAGTTAGAGTAGAACAAATATATTTTGTTTCACTTTAAGGTCATTGCACGTAATAGTATTAGTTGTAATCGTAAAACCGTAAGAAAATAGACCAATCACAGTCGATTATTCTCCTTAAGCTCGAAGAATAATCGAGTCTGATTGATCTATATTTTCTTACGGTCTTATGATTATGATTAAAACTTTGTTACGTGCAATGGCCTTATAACTTACTGCACCAGTGTGCACTAGTTCAGCAGGAAAGCACGAGAAAACAGACCTATATAAAACACACACACACACATGCACGCACGCACGCACGAAATATCTGTATAAATAGTGAGTTATATAAATAATTCACAGTTAATATTGTATGAACTAATCATCTAAATAAGCGTCACGTAAATCCATACAACCAATTTTCAATCATCTCGTCATCTTTATAGTTTGTTTCTAAAATCTCATGTTGCATTGACACAGCAAACACTTTTAAATGTCCCGCCACAGCTCTCGCCGAAAAACAATAACCATACACTATTCTTAATATTTACATATTTCATGCGCTAAATATCATTGAATGAACAACAGGGAGATTAAATATAAATACGTACATACATACCAATAAAGAAAGAAAGAAAGAAAGATAAATAGAAAGAAAGAGAAACAGTCAAATAGACAGAGAAAAAAACGGGGAAAACATAACGAAAGTGAGAAGATCCCTGAAAAGTGCGTAACAAAAAACTTGGATCACGAATATCACGCGAGAAAAAGACAGGCGTACCTTCCTGACACGCGCCTCAGTCGATGTACTGGTCACGAAATACGAGTGTATCACTTTGTATGGCTGGATACCTTTGGCTGCTTTAAAATTATTCAAATGTATGCAGCCATGGTCGCTCATCTCAGGCTGTCAGGAGCGATGCCGCTGACCCAATCGCACGTCGTCCTCCTCCTCCGCCGCGACTCCTGAGGTCCGACGCCGTTGAAGACTCTCTTCTCGTCGAGATCCCCCAGTAGCGCGAATGCGACGTGCACGAAAATAACAATTTCCGAAGAATGACGGTGGCAGCAACGACGTGGAGGGCGTAACTCGCTGCTGGCCTTGGCAGGAGCACGCGTGTCGTTGACATGGAAAAGATAGTGGGCCTTTGGGAAATAAGAGCGTAAGCAAGGGTAGGTTTCCTTCTTCAGGTCGCGTGCGAAAACGTGATCAGTCGATCGGATCGGACTGCTGTCAACCGCGGCGGAAAAGAGAGCGAGAAATGCAACGAGCAATGGCGAAAGCGGAGGGATGGGAGGGAGAGTGATGCGACGCGTCGCGGCGTGGCAAGACCATCAACGTGTAGTACAACACCCTGTATACGCTTTCTGCTCTCGTTTACTCTCCTAATCCTTATCTCGTTCTCGTGTGCCTGCCGCGTTTCCGACTGCTTCGGAGTTCGGACCACGTTCGGACCGACCACGGACACCAGCCGTGTCGCCGGCGAAGGAAGGTGTCATCGCGACCGCGTCATTGCGACGAGCGCGAAAGCGACATCTGCCAAGTGATGCGATTAATGTCCCTAGAGAGTGTCCCTAGAAATGCTGCCAGCGGCAGTAGCAACGTAGCGTAGCAACTCACAGAACATATATAATGAGAAGAGCAAGCTCCGTGTTAAACGAAGGAAACACAAAATTGATCGTAGCGCTCGCAGTGGCTTGGCTTGGTACTAGATAGTACTATATATATATATATATATATACATATGCCGTATATTTCATATTTTTAGGTCTGTTTATTTTAGCTAAACTTCTTGCAGTCCATCTTTCTTCTTTTTCTTTTTACGTTGAAGAGAAAAAGAGAAAAAATAAACTGTGCAAGAAATTCAGCTAAAACGTAAATTACGATATCATAAATTAGGTGCAGTTTAAAATAAAATCCAAAGTAGGTAATAAATATATAATATTTATTAAAGATTGATATGAGTCGTAGATTCGAAGTGACATATCGATAACATATATGTCTAAAAATTATTCGCACATATCGACAATTCTTATAACTGATAAATAAAACGAAATGACATCGATAACAAATATTTGTCTAAATATCCCAGGTAGCAAGCACTCGTCATTTTGACGTCAATTGACGTCAGAAGACGTCAAAATGACAGACTTTTGACGTCAATTGACGTCAAAATGACGAGTGCTTGCTACCTGGGATGATTCGCACATATCGACAATTCTTATAATATAAGTATAACTGATAAATAAAACAAAAAAATAAAATTTTTTATATATAAATTAATATGATGGAAATAAGCAGAAAATATATGCTGCTCTGTTTTTGTTCAATATGCAACAATCTTATAATCTAACCGGTTTACCGCTTATATACTATATAAGCTACGCTATGATAACATTAATTTTTAAATATAAAAATACATGATATAATAAAAAATATGAAAGGAAAATAAAAGAATTCCGCACCAAACCACGGAAAAATGGATGCCGGTCAAATTGGCTAATTATTATATTAGATATCCTGGTAATAACTATGGTAAGAAACGAAAAGCACAAATCTGATTATTTGAAATAAAATACTAAAGTATCAAAATACTAAAGTATTAATAATGTACAGTTTTCTACTGGGAAAACTTGTAATAAAATATTGAATACGAAAATGTGGTCATTTCGCTGAATCAAATTTTTTCATTTTCTTATAATGTCCGGAACTTAGAGCTTGTGATTGTACTTTACGGTCCTTAACATATTTAAATATTAAAAACGTTACAGCTTTATCAATAATCAAGCTATCACAGTGATGTACATCACAGAAATCACTAGTGTACCCGCGGAAAAAAGTTAAATATGAACTTTATATGGACCTTAATAAAATCTCCATTTAAATTTTATTTGATTTAAATTAATGCTGAATAACTGCATTAATATAGCTCATATTTGTTCTATATATAAAATTTAATTAAGAATATAAGAAGAAATGCCGATATACATTTTGATTAAATATCTCGAACATATGGAGTGCGCATGAATGCATGTCGTATATTCTTAATCGACGTGTATACTCGTACGTATGTTTCGTAGTATACAAAGTATAACGTACTTCTTATAGTATCATTTTATCATCAAAATATTCGTATTTAATTTGGCTTAATAAGGATTTAATTAGCTAATATATTCAATTTAAATATTAATTTTATTGAAACCATATATAAAATTAATAAGTTGTAAATTTTATTCAAACTTCATTAAATTCAAATAGGATTTTTATATGTTCTTAATATGTTGAATTCAAATAAGACCTTTATATGTTCTTAATAAGTTCTAAATCTAATTTAAATTTAATTAAATTCAAATAAGACCTTTATACGTTTTTAATGAGGCTTTTAAGGCACAGCGCGCGCGCACCTGGGGCTGGATTCTTGAATTTATTCGCAAGAAAAACGTATGAGGAAAATCTGATCTTATAGAAAAATTGCAAGTTAATTAACTAAAAGCCATGCGATCAACTTGCAACTTTTCTGCAAGAGTAAAATTTGCGCATACCTTTCTATTGCAAATAAATTCAAGAATTCAGCCCCAGTTGTAGCTTGCCGAAATGTTGTGGTCTCAATCAACAGGCAATGTTTTACAAGCGTTTTTTAATGTGTTTGAAACTGATTTTCAAATATAATCAAAATATAATAAAAAACTACAAATATATTTTAGGCGTCAGAATCATGAGTATTATTAACTCTCCTTCCATTAGAAGTTTAGAACCAACACTTGATTTTGGCTTTAGCATCAGTAAGAAAACCATCATGAAATCTTAATTTAACTGCACCTGCAAAGAAAATTGCGATAAAATGATATTATCAGCAGAACAAACATATACTAATGTATATTTCGTGTACCATATAGATACTAAAGAAATAGCTTGATGCAAATAGAATAAAAACTAAGAGATTTACATGATAAATTAAAAACATTTAAAGTTACATCTTACCAAATACAACTTCACATAATCTTATATTTGAGAACTTTGTTTTATCGCTTTCTGATTCACTCCAACTTATCAGTTTGACGAGACCATTTAAAATCAATTTGGACAAAATGTTTCCTGTGACACTGCGTTCTGAAGAAACAGCTAGATAATGTGCTTGAAATAATGACACATTTAGAATGAAACAAATCTTGCTATTAGGGCACAAAAAATGATAAAAGATGATTATAATAATTGCTTAGTATGTTTTTAACATATGCATTATACATATTAATTAACATCATATAGCATAGTCAAAATAGGTTCAATACAAGCATTTCACAGAAATAATTTTAAAATTTTTGACACTTGGTAGAGATGTTCGTTTAGGCTTACTAATAAATGTCTGAAAAGTTTATGATGAATTGAAGGTGAGCGTTCGCTGCCATCTTGAAAAATATATACATTTTTTCGGTTTTTTTGCATATATTTTGTAAAATTTAAATATTATTAAAATAAAAACTTATTAAATTGTCTACAAAAAAGTATATTCAATTTTTTCATAACTATAATAGTTTTCGAGAAAATGGACTGCGAATGTCGCGTGAGTAGCTAGTGAGCTTCAAACACTTTCTATATTAGACATAAAAACCTTTACTTTTTTGTACAATCTTTTTCTACTAATTAATTTGAACAACTTTTGTCTAAAAAACTTTTTTATTCGCTTAATATTTTTTAAGATATTTAAGGAAAACTTAGTAACTTTTTCAATACGACATCTCGACAATTGTTTGTTGGAGGGAAATATGGTACAGGACTTTGATTTGATTTAGTCTCAAGAATATCGTGTTTCACTAAAAAAATTGAAAGTGATCTTTCAATTTTTTATGATCTTAATACCTATACCTAAAGTCAAATTATATTATGTTCCCCTTGCAACACTTAAATTTTTATCAGATAAAAGTTGTTTAAATTAATTAGTAGAAAAAGATGGTACAATAAAAAAATAAAGGTTTTCGTGTATAATATAAAAAGTGTTTAGACTTCACTACTTACGCGACATTCGCAGCCCATTTTCTCGAATTATAGTTATAAAAGAATTGAATAATACTTTTTTGTAGACAATTTAATTTTCATCTTGATATAATAACTATTTTTTCAATAAAATCTATATTTCACAAGATATATGCAAAAAACCGAAAAAATGTACTTATTTTTCAAGGTGGCGAATGTTTATCTTTAACTTATCAGGACTTTTTAGACGTTTATTAATAAGCTTAAACAAACATCTCTACCAAATTTCAAAACTTTTGAAATTATTTCTGTCAAATTTCCTATTTTGACTAAGCTAATATGGGACTTACCACAGCTTATAAACATAGATATTTTCTGTTTATTTAGATCAATGTTCCAATTTTCGTTATGTACCTTTAATAACATCCTGTATAATTTCTCCCATTGTTATTATCATTGTTCTTCCTTGTTTTCTTTTGCAAACTCTGAACAGGCACAGATATGTTATCAATGTCGTGTTACAATGGGAGCTTTCCAGCAAGCGAAACAAGTCTCCACAAGTGTCATTTTGTCTTTGTTACTTATTGACAAAAAAAAAGATGAAACGATGTTTGTGTTGACTTGTGTCGCTTGTTGGAAAGCTCCCAATGTTATTTGTCTGCATGTTTTCCGGACAAGTGCATGCAAATTAATACATTACTATATCCACTTACATCCACGTGGAGAATACTGGTTAACCTAACTTAACCTCAATTACTATGTGCTACCAAATAAGTGTAAAAAAGGAATAAATATTGCAGACAATTCGTACTTACTGGTTCTCTATCCATGTCTTCTATCCGATGCTAATCAGCTATCAGTTTATTGCGCACATGAAACTTTCTCTCAATGAGCTCCTACACACAGGACTCGGAAACACTTGCGCGCGACAAGGAGCGACGCGACGCGACGCGACGCGGTAACGCCGGTAACCAATAAACTTCTGGAGAGTGGGGAGCGATTATGTATCTTGAAATGAGGTGAAAATCACAAAAGTAAGAAAATCCATTAGAACATTTACGATTTTATTTGTCGAAATCTAATAATCCTGGTGGAAAAATATCATAATTTTTTATATTATTATTAATCAAAATTTCTATAAAAATTTTCAGATTTTCTCAGAATATTCAGAACTTTTCAAATTTTTTAAT
This sequence comes from Temnothorax ravouxi, assembly GCA_030770255.1. NCBI lineage: Eukaryota > Metazoa > Arthropoda > Insecta > Hymenoptera > Formicidae > Temnothorax > Temnothorax ravouxi. Next base: position 60,728 of record JASTWP010001012.1, on the reverse strand, counting down.
ACAAATTGGAACGTGTTTTAGAAAAACTCAAAAAAGATAAGAATAAAATATTTTTCGCCAATATATTTCTGTAGAAGTCTGATTGTAAGAAAATCTGTGCAATTCATCAGAAATTTTTATACATATGGATATTGAAATATTCCGAAAATCTTCATCCAATTATTTCTGAAAGTATCTGAGAAATTTTATATATATTTTTAGAATTTTTTATAAGTCCCAATTTTTGCAAAATTTTTGAAAAAATATGAGGAACTTTTTATATTATTGAAGACCTTCATGCGATGTATGGTCTTCAATAATATCACAATAAGCGCGATCACGGAAGCTCCAAACGTTCGAAATATATGTAAATTGCAATACACACTATAAAACAACGCTGGAGATCCATTTTAAGAAAATAACTAAGTAGATCAAATTGTCTCATCATAATGTAGTCATTTTGATGTCATTTTGATGTCAACGTGATTAATCGAGTTTTTCCCACATAACACTCAATTATATCATCTAAAAGTTCACTTCCACCTTTTCCTATGATGTTTCATCGCGCAAAACGTCAATCTACATGGTGTTAATTTTTGGTCATATTGATCTATTCCTTTGACGCAATGACGACAAACAACAATTTTGATATCATATATTGACGTCATTTTGACTGGGCTGTTTTCACTGGGAAATACTTCGTTGGCTATACTTTAACTGTCATTTCATCGTATATGGGATGACGTCGATATGGGATATTGTTGAGAATGACTTTTCCAATTCTTCTTCAATGACAAACCACAGCTCCTCAGACATTATTTGCGATCAGAAATCACATAAACAGAATGAAATATTGAAAAGACAAAATTAAATTCTGCTGCAGTTGCACAAATCCTTTGTTTTATCACACTAGCGAACGAAAGAAAATCGTAGACGCTTATTTGTTGTAGGCCAGTTTAACGAAACAAATCCGACACACCGACAAGGTAGATAGATGACGGAAATCACGAATTAGAAATTAAACATGCAGATTTGTGGTTAATAATAACAAAAATAGATTCAATAATGAACCTATAATCTAACAGACTACAACGCAAGACTCACTTAAATCGCAGGTTTATTAAAATCTTATGAATCACAATTTTTGATTAAATATGAAAATATATATGATGGGTCAATGGGAACACTTTCAATTAAATAAAAATTTAATTTGGGTGTTAATTAAAATCTTATTTGTTTCAAGTATAAATAAAATTTGAACTCAGGTTGATTAGATGCTTATTAAGTATTAATATGATCCATATATGCGCTTGGACAAGTTGAATCCAATAGCAATATCTTATTTAAATTTAATTTCGATCCATATTTGAAACATATTTAAATTTAATTACTTTTATATTCAATATTTGGTTTTTATTTGAGTTTAATTTCGTTCATATAAATGACTAATATAAACCATATTTAAAACATATATAACTCTTTTCCGCGGGTAATTGGAAAAGAATACAGCTTTGAAAGCCGATTCTAAATGGGACGTATGCCCATTCTGATCTAAAAAATGGTACAACCTATTATGCAAATTTTCGACTAGTGTAAGTACCCGATCGCTTGCATACGTTAAAGAGTCATTTTCTCCGTGTTCTTTAAAAGCTGTAAACAAGTGATGTTGACGTTGCGTCAAAAACAAATCATCTCGGCAATTTGAACAATGTTCGTCTGGTAAAGGCAATTTTTTAACGAGATAGCCGGATACGTATGAAAGGGCAAAACAGTCCTGAACATCTAACTGTTCGAAATTGATCCATTCAAGAGTTCGTGTCTCGATGTTCTTGAATAGTTCAGTTTAGGAACCTTTGAAAGTAAAGTTTTTAGAGTTCGAGGTGATGGCAACTGGAAGAAGGCGGATAGATATTTATAAACACGCGGACTTCGTTTATAAACGGATAAGGCAAATGTTTTATCTTCTTCAGTCCCACCTTCTTCCAGCTGGAGTGCGATCAACGTTTCGTAACTGCAAATCTATAAAGTTTTGGGTCACAGTATTTAACTGATTTTCTATGCATTGGAAAACATTGTCTTTATATAGTTTATGTAATTTCTTTAAATCGTCGTTTTTGTTCTGAAGAGACTTCTTGATTTTACATAGTCTATTAACTGTTCTACGATAAATTTTGTACATTTTACGTTTAGTCGGTGTCATTGCGTTCGAAGATATTCCTGCCTCTGTCAAGAAACCAGTTTTTCGTTTCCTTGTTGGTATAATTTCATTACGTTCTGTCAAATTATCCGTAACTATTGTATCGTCATTGTCATCGCTATCGCCACGTTGGCAATTTGCATCTTCACAAATACAATCTTGCTCACAAAAGTTTTTTGACTTTGTAGTATATGAAATATTATTAAAATTGTTATCATTAACGCTTTCAATGTGTGTATCTAAACTTTGTCCTACGTTTAAGTTAACAGAAATATCTTCAGAGGCAATGTTACTATCAATCTGTGTATGTAAACTTTGTTCTACATTTAAGTTAACAGAAATATCTTCAGAGGCAATGTTACTATCAATCCTATTGGAAATATTGTCAGCAGTAGCTTGACTAACGGTAGACGTACTGTTTAAATCATTGGATACAAGTGAATTTACCGAATTTAGTGGTTGACAGTAATTACTAGCTTCCGGATCATTTTGGAAAGGTGTTGAAATTTCTATCGGACATAAATTGGAGTCACTTTGTAATTGAGAAGGAACTACGAAAGGGTTCAATGCGTGTTTTGTAAAATTTACAAAATCTTCTTTTTTAAAATGATCCTCGCAAATATATTTATTACGACAATTTTCAGTTAGATTGATGCTACAAATCTTTTTCCATTGCACGTTAACGGCTGAGTTTGTGGGGAATCTATTTATTTTGTACTTTTTCAAGCCCACCTTTGCACCAGTAATACCCATTATTGCATTTAGGAAACTGGCAAGAAAATTTCTTGCGAAGAGGCATAATAACAAAAAAATTACATATGATGTAACTGACACTACGAGGAAATAAGAAAATGACCCCAATTTCAAAGAAACGAAATTTCAACAAAAGTATGGAACTCATAATATTTTTAATATTATAGAAAATGACTCGTATGCATGTAAGAAATCGGGACATTACATACCTTACATACTATGTAATAATATATACGAACATCACATTATGTCATCTTGCTTATTTAACCATTCCACGCGAAAATGCCATTATGCAGACAACTCCGCCAACAGAAGACACCATCCTGCATATGTAGATGATCTTTTGCAACTCCTGGAAAATTGTTACAAAAGCATATGAAACCATAATCGTTACAATAATTGTTTACACAAACGTGTCACATAAATGTTGTACATAATTATTTTTGATAATATTGTGTAAATATAACTTACATAAAATAACTGCACCGTTGAAACCATTCTATTGACATGGCAAAAACGTTTTCTTTCCACAAAAAGATTCCTTTCCATGTCAGATATGACCTTTCTACATATTTTATGATAAAGATAGCTGAAATTAAATAGAATTAGAGAATTAGTTGAAAACAATCATATTATTGACACTGGTCAATGTATGCAAAGTACACTTAAATACAATGTTTACTTACTTAAAAAAGTAAGGAGCCGTCGAACACAAACATTCAAGTTATGTACCATGCCAACGACACGCACACCGACTGCAAGACGATCACGGTCGACTCCGACAAGACGGCGCAGGATTGCGTGAGCAAGGCAATGTTATTGTGGGATGCAGGGAATATTCCGTAAGTCTGCGAATGTTCGAATCGTTTGAGAGTTGCGAGAACAGATCGAGTCGTCCACGGGAGATCCTAGTTGCTTAGAGGATGCGCCGATTATAACGGTGGCGGCTTTGCTGAAGAATTTCTTGAGATTTTTGTTGGATCCTCTCTTGACCTCCCATCTGTTTCCTCTCTGGATTACTAATAAATAGGAATAGAAATAATAAATATAGCGTTATAAATAATTACGTATTTATAAATTAATCGACCCTAACCTCAAAAGACGCGATAAAATAATATATATAATATGTACGACACTTTATTCAAACATTTATATTAAGAAATTCATACCATTTAGCGAGCCATCACAATTGCCGAACATCACGTGGAAGTAAACAGTGGATCGAGGAGAAGAATCTTCTTCTTCAGTAAGGCCCGGTTTCACCAACGTGATTTAATCTAATCGGTCGATTAAACTCACTCTTCGTCTCTTTCTAGGGAAACAGTTGGAAAGAGATGAAGAGTGAGTTTAATCGACCGATTAGATTAAATCACGTTGGTGAAACCGGGCCTAACAGTCGCAATACTTTAAGTATGTATGTACGTCGGGAATGTCGGGATGATGGGATTTCATTCGGTTTAGCTTCGGCACAGAACATGCTTCGGTGACAATCGGCATTTCCCGGAAAATGACGTCGTGCGCACGCATGTATTTATCCCTGTTTTCGCTTGCTCTTATCGGCCATATTTGTTTCCACTTTTCGTATATTGGTTTCACCCCCTATGTAGCAACTGGTAGCAGAGAGAAACCTGAAGAGCGGCCACCGGGATCCATTCCGTTCCAGCGGACGTATACTGACGCGCCGCCTGACAAAGTGGACGTCAACTACGTCGTTACGGTTAACGGTACACACATGGTTCGTGTCCGTGCTATGGTTCGTGTCCGAACTACTCAGATGGAGGGGATATGCTGGTCGCACCGGAAATAAGTTGGCGCTGGAAGTCCGTATTTTTTAATGCTCTATAGCTCAAACGATTGCTCCTTGATTGCTCCCTCAGAATCCACGATTGCTCCCCTTTTAAAATTAATATTTGCGGAGATATTATTAAAAACGAAAAATTTTTTATTTTGATTGAAAAACATATTTATAATAACCCTATGCAACTCAAACCGGTCTAGAACGATTGCTTCTTCATTGCTCCTTATTGCTCCATCATTATTTTAATGATTTATTGCATATTTTATTAAAAAATTAACAAATTAATCATTTCACAAGTGACGCCGCCGCCACCTATCGGCCGCCTATTGTAACTACATGGTTCGGCAGCCAACGGCGGAAGATTCAAACGTAATGCAACAGCTCTATCGTTTACAATTACATCTCAAAGAGTTTAAAACGATTGCTCCTTAATTGCTACGCGTTGCTCCTTCATTACTTTAACGATTCAATGCATTTTTATTAAAAAATTAACGAATTGATCATTTTACAAGTGACGCCTGTAGTTCTATGCAAGTACATACATCCAACCTAAAACGATTGCTCCTTCATTGTTACGCATTGCTCCTTCATTCCCTTAATGATTTATTGCATTTTTATTAAAAGATTAACAAAGTGATCGTTTCACAAGTGACGCCGTCGCCACCTATCGGCCGCCTATTGTAACTACATGGTTCGGCAGCCAACGGCGGAAGATTCAAACGTAATGTAACAGCTCTATCGTTTATAACTATATCTCAAAGAGTTTAGTCAACATTTCCTATTGATTTTTCGTAGAATAACTGTTTCTCGCTTGCTCTGTTGGGATATTCGATTGCTCTATTCGTATAATTAATTTTTAATGATATCTTAGCAAAAAACCACTTATTTCTTTGGAATAACATATTTCCTATATTTCTCTGCAAGTATATCCAACATAAAACGATTGCTCCTTAAGGCTATTGCACGTAACAATGGCCTGGTTTACACCGATCACTTGATACGCGTATTAAATAGTAAATAACTCTCTCTAGTAAATTAGTTTGATTATTAGCTGATCAGCTCAAATATACTATTTGATACGCGTATCAAGAGATCGGTGTAAACTAGGCCAAAGTTTTTGTCATTATACTCATAATCGTAAGGCCGTAAGAAAATCGACCAATCCCAACTAGAGTATTGTGTGTAGACATCCGCAGTTACAATACTCGATTGAGATTGATAAGTTATCTTAAGCATATTGCTTTACGTCTTAAGGGAATTTATGTGTGAATAGCCCTTAATAAACTTTTGTCCATCCTGCCCCAGATTTCTTTTTTGGTTACAGAATGAGATTTTAGTGTGTGCAGCAGTCCTTCTCTAAAGAACCATTATCAGACGCGGATTGGGATTGAGTTTGGATTAAAATTTAATCAATCAGAACAGAGAAAACTGATCTCAAGTTTAGTAAACTTTGCTCTGATTGGTCAAATTTCAATCCAATCTCAATCCCAATCCGTAGTCAGCTGATACGGGCATAAGGAAAAATAGAAACTCCAAAATATGGTCCAGGCAAAGGATGCGCGCGAAACGTGTTGAAACATGTCTGGTCCTGTCCAAAGACGGCAACGAAAAACAACGCGCCAAGAGATGCGCACAATAAAAAGAAAAGGGGATAGGGAACAGAGAATAGGGAACAGTTTAATATTAACATATGTACAGAATATAAAATGACAATTTATCACCGTTCCTTAGCGCTATTTCTCTGTTCCTTTAACCAGGCCATTGTTACGTGCAATAGCCTTAAGGAGCAATCGTTTTATGTTGGATATACTTGCAGAGAAATATAGGAAATATGTTATTCCAAAGAAATAAGTGGTTTTTTGCTAAGATATCATTAAAAATTAATTATACGAATGGAGCAATCGAATATCCCAACAGAGCAAGCGAGAAACAGTTATTCTACGAAAAATCAATAGGAAATGTTGACTAAACTCTTTGAGATATAGTTATAAACGATAGAGCTGTTACATTACGTTTGAATCTTCCGCCGTTGGCTGCCGAACCATGTAGTTACAATAGGCGGCCGATAGGTGGCGACGGCGTCACTTGTGAAACGATCACTTTGTTAATCTTTTAATAAAAATGCAATAAATCATTAAGGGAATGAAGAAGCAATGCGTAACAATGAAGGAGCAATCGTTTTAGGTTGGATGTACTTGCATAGAACTACAGGCGTCACTTGTAAAATGATCAATTCGTTATTTTTTTAATAAAAAAGCAATAAATCGTTAAAGTAATGAAGGAGCAACGCGTAGCAATTAAGGAGCAATCGTTTTAAACTTTTTGAGATGTAATTGTAAACGATCCGATAGAGCTGTTGCATTACGTTTGAATCTTCCGCCGTTGGCTGCCGAACCATGTAGTTACAATAGGCGGCCGATAGGTGGCAACGGCGTCACTTGTGAAACAATCAATTTGCTAATTTTTTGATTAAAATGCAATAAATCATTAAGGGAATGAAAGAGCAATGCGTAACAATGAAGGAGCAATCGTTTTAGGTTGGATGTACTTGCATAGAACTACAGGCGTCACTTGTAAAATGATCAATTCGTTAATTTTTTAATAAAAATGCATTGAATCGTTAAAGTAATGAAGGAGCAACGCGTAGCAATTAAGGAGCAATCGTTTTAAACTCTTTGAGATGTAATTGTAAACGATAGAGCTGTTGCATTACGTTTGAATCTTCCGCCGTTGGCTGCCGAACCATGTAGTTACAATAGGCGGCCGATAGGTGGCGGCGGCGTCACTTGTGAAATGTAGAGTCCTAGATAATAGAGAAGCGACATTGAAATCGATAGGTGCGATATATCGATAAACCCGCCATTTTGTTTCTCCATATGGAGAAGACCACGGTCAAAGGAGGTTAGCGTAAAATGACGCGTAAAGTATCGTTTGGAGTAGTTTGGACGCTCATCCATGTATTGATGGAATTGGCAAAAAGTAAAACGACGAGGAGACAACCTATAAAGATAAAAAAAATGTAAGTAAGGAGGATAAGATGTAAATATTATTTAAGAATATTCATTATTTTAAATGTTTTATTTTTCTTATAGAAAATAATAAATTTATTATTTTGTAGTTATAATGGCAAGAAAATGTGTTGCTTTATCATGCTCAACAACATCAGAGGAAAATATATTTCAATTATTTAAGTTACCGAAGGATCAGCTACTGAGAAAAATATGGAGTAATAAAATTGTACAAGGCACTAAGAGCAATGAAAATTATTATACAATGGAAGAAAAGTATCTTTGTGAGGTATGAATTTTTTTGACAGAGTATTAAATTTTAGTTCACGTTAATCAGCATGGCAGGCTTTGTATTAATTTGACTATTATAAGAAACTAAACTTGTCATAATTAATGTAAATGTCCTGTAATGGCATTGAATATGTATGTTCATTAAATGGCTTCGATGGGAGACTATCGTTAAAAACTGAAGGAATTGCTCCGATTTTCAGTTTCCTCTTACCATCTTCTCTAACACGCTCCCAAGAAAACCTGTCAAAATGCTCCTGAAAAAATATGCATGCTATCAGTAAATGACTTCGCTATATATGTATATGCATATATTTGCTACACTGCAGCTTACAGAGCACACAAACAATGGATCCTTAGGCTCCCAAGTAGATCCATTAATATTCCTGATACTGTTAATCCATCTAGCTTTCTGTCCTTCATTTCTAGGAAAACGATGAAACATAAGAGTTTCGTTGTTGTTCTCATCTCCTACCTTCCGTCCCTTACTTTTATAAATATTTGTACATGTTTGTACACAGCACTTTATCCTGAAGAGGAAAAAAAATGTTTCTCATAAAAAAAACAATAAAGTTTAATATTCCTTTCAATAAGTAGAATAATTTATATTTAATAAAGATTTATATACATGAGAGTACTTACGTCATAATTAATAGGAGAATACGCAGGAAAACGACCGGATAGAGCACGTTCCGCTCGAGAAAGCACAGGCTCACGTAGACCTTCTCAAACCATATGATCCTCACCGGGTCTCGTATCTCGAATTGCGCGTGCTCATGACTACATAGTACCGGTCTCGAAAGGCACAGCCAAGGCAGCTGCTTGCGCAGCTGCGGCACGATGTAGTACAGGAGAAAGCCCAGGCAACTCACGATACTCCACAGTACCGGATTGAGCTCCGGTTGCAGAGCGGTGAATACCGTCGTACGATGAATTCCAAAAAATAGGGTGCCGATCACCGCGCACACGATTAGATCGTTCTTCAGTCTGGCGTTCACTGTCGAGCGTAACTTCTCCGGCAAAGGATCCACCAGCTCAGTATCTGACATTTGCTTGCCCACCTTGATCTTTACGTCTTTCTTCCTGCCGGACGTCTTGCTCTTGGTCCCTTGTAACTCGCGGCCACGTTATCAGGCTGCGACGACGACGTGTTTTCTATGATTTTGGCTTCCTTCTCTTCCGTGTACCTGTCTCCTGTCTCTGGTGGCCACAAATTTGTCTTGAGGATGTCCTATATCACGGTAGGATCCGAAGAATTACGGCCTTTCACAGAACCGTAACAGTAATGTCTCGCGTTGTCTCACGTGCAGCAGGCTTCTTCTTCTTCTTCTTCTTCTTAGATTTGTATTGGCTCCTGCCTCTAATACGAGGTCAATATGGCCAACATTTGCCACTGTTTGAGTGCTTTTCACTGTTTAGTTGAGTAGCGAAGTCTAAAAGGCAATTGCAAGCAGACAGTATCAGTCGCAATACATTAAAAAATTTTTTCGTTTGGGCAGACCACGTCCGAACACGTTAAAACGTGTCGTCCGTGACCACACGCGAAACACGTCCGAACTAGTCCGCGTACGTTGGGCGAATACGTGCAGCAGGCCTCTAACGTGCATTAACCTCACTTATTTAACCATAAGGGAGAAACAAAATGGCGCTGGATCACGTGATTTAGTTAGCCAATCAGACCATTCCCTTCAATGTCGCTTCTCTATTATCTAGGACTCTAGTGAAATGATTAATTTGTTAATTTTTTAATAAAATATGCAATAAATCATTAAAATAATGATGGAGCAATAAGGAGCAATCGTTCTAGACCGGTTTGAGTTGCATAGGGTTATTATAAATATGTTTTTCAATCAAAATAAAAAATTTTTCGTTTTTATTAAATATCTCCGCAAATATTAATTTTAAAAGGGGAACAATCGTGGATTCTGAGGGAGCAATCCAGGAGCAATCGTTTGAGCTATAGAGCATTAAAAAATACGGACTTCCAGCGCCAACTTATTTCCGGTGCTGGTCGCGCAAGCCGCTCCTCTGTCCGTGTCACGGTCTTACATACAGGTCTGGAAACTTCAGTAGTGGGGGTAGGTCGCTTAGTGAAGTTGTGTTTAAGTCATCTAATAGCCACTAGAGTCGTTGCGATCGATGTTCTCGCGATGGCGAGGGACGCCGGAGGCCGGAGGGGATATCTGTCATATGAAAGGCGGAATGGTTTTGTGTCAACTTCGTAGTCTCGACATTATGGGTTCAAATCTTCGTGCCCTTAAGTTTTTTTTTAAATCTTTTCACGATAATAATGTGATAAATAATAATGTTTTAAATAATTTAAGACTATAAATTAATAAAATATGTAGATATATAAAATAAATACGAGTTTTTATTCTGAAAATTAAAAACAAATAAAAATATCTTTTTATATGTTTATTTTTATTTTTAATTAATCTCAAACACAATCGTGGAAACAGTAGATATCTCCAGGTTCTATGTAGCTGAAGCTAGTAGCGGGCGTTAACAGCGAAACGTCTCAAAAAAGTTCAGTGGCCGATAATAATTAGCTACTACAATACGTTCGTACCCCCCGAGAAACCCACATGACATTTGGCCCTGTCAGCGAGACGTTTCGCTGTTATAACGCCCGCTACTAGCTTCAGCTACATAGAACCCGGAGATATCTGTTTCCACGATTGTGTTTGAGATTAAAAAACTTTTTGAAATATGACGAAGTGGTAATGTCGAGACTACGAAGTTGACACAAAACCATTCCGCCAAATTTCATATGACAGATATCCCCCCCGGTCTCCGGCGTCCCTCGCCATCGCGAGAACATCGATCGCAACGACTCTAGTGGCTATTAGATGACTTAAACACAACTTCACTAAGGCCCGGTTTAACCAACGTGACTTAATCTAATCGGTCGATTAAACTCACTCTTCATCTCTTTCCAACTGTTCCCCTAGAAAGAGACGAAGAGTGAGTTTAATCGACCGATTAGATTAAATCACGTTGGTGAAACCGGGCCTAAGCGACCTACTCCCACCACTAGAATTAGAGGTAGTCTCCAGGACCTGTATGTAAGACCGTGGTCGTAGATCGCTACGCCATGTCATGTGCTTTGGCCCTAATGCCGGGATTACGATGAATTTAACGTAACGGGACGCGACGGACGCGAAGTAACGTAACGTGAACTTAAGAAATTACGATCGCCGTAACGTGAAGCAGCGTGCATTTCAGAAATGATTTGACAGCGTGGTGTGAATAGAAGGTTTGTTGTCATACTCGTTGGTATAGTTCCTGCTTGGTAATTCCAAATAAATTCTGCTATGAGGCATTATAAGTTTTTTAACTTAATTTTGGCCGGATATTTGTATTTTTAATTGCGGAAGAAGAAACGAGTACGAACCGTTGGTGTGAGAGAGATTTTTCGGAGAAGAATAACCCAGTTTGGTGATAGACCATAATTTACTTGAAGAACTCCGTTTCCGTGATCCACTCTTTTTTTTTATTTAAGTACACAAGGATAAATGTCGAAAAGTAAGATTTAATGATTGTCTAGTACAAAATATAATCATTTTTACAAATTAAGAGGTATCAGATACAAGATCAAGAGGTACCAGAGTTTATTTTTACAAATTATATGTTTGCTTTCTTAGATTCTCTGTGCCAAAAAAATATTTATCTTTCGCGCTTCTTTATCAGTAGACCAAGCAAGATCAAGAGGTACCAGAATGTAGGAAAGCAGACATTCATTTGTAAAAATGATTATATTTTGTACTAGACAATCATTAAATCTTACGTTTCGACATTCATCCTTGTGTAAATAAAAAAAAAGTGGATCACGGGAACGAAGTTCTTCAAGTAAATTATGTCCATCACTAAACTAGGTTCTTCTCCGAAAAATCTCTCTCACACCAACGGTTCGTACTCGTTTCTTCTTCCGCAGTTGAAGATACAAATATCCGGCCAAAATTAAGTTAAAAAACTGATAATGCCTCATAGCAGAATTCATTTGAAATTACCAAGCAGGAACTATACCAACGAGAATGACAACAAACCTTCTATTCACACCAAGCTGTCAAATCATTTCTGAAATGCACGCTGCTTCACGTTACGGCGATCGTAATTTCTTAAGTTCACGTTACGTTACTTCGCGTCCGTCGCGTCCCGTTACGTTAAATTCATCGTAATCCCGGCATAAAATTCGAAAATTTAACTTTAATTACAAAAGTTTTCAAATTTTGATGGAATATTGGGTGAGTTGAAATAACAATAAATCTCATTTTGCAACCATCCCCGAGGTCCGGAACATGTTAAATATTGCAAAAAAATGTTAATTTATTATAACTTTGCGAAAAAATTGCAAAAGTGCTGCAAATCGATAGAATAACTTTTACAATTGCCTCGAACAGTTGTGCCAATTTGCAACCTTCTATGTTGCACGCAATATATATTTTTTAATCAATGATGGAACAATTGTTTATTTGGTCGTAATTTTGTCAAAAAAATTGCAAAAATTTTGCAAATTGGTTGCAAACATTGAGATTATTTTTCGTCACAAGCTGTTAAGTTTGTAATCTCGGACAAAGTCCGCAACAGTGAAAAATTAGCAACTGCAATTATTATTTTGCACTTTTTACAAGCGTGAAAAAATTGCAGAAGTTTTGCAAATTTTACGGAGTGCTTCAAATGTCTTCTCTTCTCTTATCCAAATATAAATTTGCAACCCTCTACTAGTTACGCAAATTATTTCAACTTATTAATGACTAAATACGTTGTTTTATAAAAAATTGCAATGTTGCGCGCCTCGAAATAGGTTGCAAATCTAATACATTGCGGAAAATATTACAATAGACATTGCTTTAAGTTTGCAGGACTTTTGCAATTTTTTTCGCAAAGTTATAGCAATAAATTTATAGCAATAAGTTTTTTGCAATGTTTAGCATGTTCCGGACCTCGGAGATGGTTGCAAAATGAGATTTATTGTTATTTCAACTCACCCAATATGCCATCAAAATTTGAAAACTTTTGTAATTAAAGTGAATTGATTGTCTTTATATTGACTGGCCTATCTCGTGTTTCGTGTTTCGCCGAGTGTCGCCGAGTGCCGAGTCTCGAGTTGGCAAATTGACGATGCGCTATACGTTACATTTGCGTTTATATTTACAAATTTTAATTTTTATATTTATAAATAAATATACATATATATGTATATATATATTAGAAATTTATAAATATATAAAGATTGCAAATATAATTAATTAAATAAGATATTTATAAACTTAAAAATTAAAATTCGCAAATGTAATGTATAAAAATTACGGTTCTATACATATGCCTTTCTATCTAAAAAAGTCTTACATTAAAAACCTTTACTTTAGCATAATAATATTTACATGTAATATTTAAATGCATATACCAATAATTATATTATTAACTGTGAAAAATAATTGTAGTTTATAATGTTCTTTTACGCTTATTAAATTTATTTTACCTATGCATGTTCAATTGGCCTAATTACGGCTAAATTACAAACAACAACAAAAGGATATTGGATAAAAATAAAAACACTTTATTAAATAAACAATACACATGGGTAACATTTCCACTGTACTTATTATAATTAGTCTTCTTCGGAACGGATTACTATGAATATAAAAGAAGAAGATAAATATTAAAACATGACAATGTTTAAGTTAACATACTAAAACATTAAACATTAGTCTACTAGACTAAAACATTAAATAATTTTCTAATAATATAAACAAAATAAACAATAATCTAATTGAATCACAAATATAAAAACGCCGAAGTAATTGAATGAAACCATGACAAGATAAATTTTATATTTATATTGAGAGGTGATAAAATCTCTTTCGTCAGGAAGAGAATGTAAACAATTATTAATGGGAGTATATATAGTCTGACTTAAAATATCTTTAAAATATATATTTTTCAGGAATTTTTTATAGGGAAACAAAGAAAGTGAATAACGTTAAGCTTTGCATGTTCTTTTCTTTACCTTATTTTAAAATTTTATTTTTATTTAAGTAACAAAAATGTTCTTCTTTTCTGTTATATCTTGGTCACTATAAATGACAGACGGTGTAAATAATTCTAGCTGTTCTAGGTATCTGAAACACAAAAAGCTAAAATTTTCTTATTCTGCAGAAGTGTGGTTATTGTCTGAACTAGAATTAAATCAATATTTCTATTCTGTGTGTGTAAAAGCGGCTTTTTTATTAAAAATATTATAATTTTTTTCGAAATTTTATTAGTATTTTATTAAAAGAAAAAACTAATAAACAATGTTTATTGTAGTTCAGACGATAGCCGCATCACTTATTTTGAATAAGAAAGTTTTGGTTTTTACATTTCTGCTATTTAGAACAGCTAGAATCATTTACTTCATCTCTCATTTACGTCTTTTAGTGATCAAGATATAACAATAACATAGATAAGAATATTTTTCTTAAAAAATAAAAATATATTCTTAAAATAAGATTAAAAGAACATGCTAAGTTTAACGTTATTCGCTTCCTTTGTTCACCTAATTAAAAATTCCTGAAAAATACTTATTTTTAAAGACCTTCTCCGGCTCCAGTCGTGCTCAACTTGTATTCATGCTTAAAAAGAAATAGTATATTGTGCACCAAGGGGCGAAAGTAGCGTTTTTCAGACGAGTGTGAAAAGGCGAGGGCGGCAAATCACACGAGTCTGAAAAAGCTTTCGCCCCGAGGTGCACACGATATTTTTCACAACACCTCTTTACGGAAATGTTCGACTTTTGAATGCCTGTAGAGTGTATGCGTTTGATGCTCCATTCACACAGTTTATACGCGCGTGTAGTTAAATAAAAAGAAAAAAAGAGAGTGATGTGGGGTCCAAAGACGAAGCCCTGGTGGGGTCCAGGGGCAAAGCCCCTGGCGGGGGAGGCAAAGCTTCCCACATAAAAAAATAAAATTAAAAAAAAATTTTTTAAAAATATATAAATAATTTTAATTTTAAAATAACAAAAAAATTTCCAAAAAATGTAAAAAATAGAATTTTTAGAATATAAATATATCATTAGACTCGTGAAAATGTCAATAAATTAATAGACGGCGATACGAGTCAAGGGCGGTGCGCAAATAGAGAATTAATAGTTACAGAAGTAACGAATTAAAATGTATATACGTATATCAAGAGACACGGTAGTGTCTCGCGCCAAGTACACGCGGAGCGAGACCGCACCGTGACTCTTTTACGCGATGCGACGGGTTGCGAGTACCCGAGATGTTGAGATCTCGATAACGAGTGAACGGATCAAGTTCTAAGTAGGCTTGATCGATAGTTGGGGTCAAAATAAAGGGGGTATTTCCTATATAATTTTCCGCTACGTGCCCTACGAGCGGAGATATTGCGACGCAAAGTCCAAATGTGAAAATTTTTTATTAAGATACTCCTCCTCCTAACGCCGACGTTTTATATGATGACGTCATAATCAGAAATGTCCCTTTCACTTTTTCGCCACTGGCGGCGCTTTCGGGCTCGCCAGTTTCGATATCGCGCGCGTATTTTGAACGGTCTAGTAGATAAATTATAGGTCGATAGACTTATCGGTCAGGAGGAAGATTTCTATTTAGGTAAATTAGGTACTTAATTATATATATTGAGTCAATTGCTTCATGTATATCTAGAGAGATTTCGTATCTTTACATCGTATTACCACCGCTGCCGGAAAAGAAAGTTCTCTATGCTTGGCAGAAAGTGCCGCTAGAAAATTTTTAAGTCGATTCTTATGAATCAAGCTTGAATTCGATGTCTAGGTATCCCAGGTTGCCGATAACGGGTTACAAATAATGCGCTCCATAGTTTTCGGTGTCCAGGTGTAATAATACGTTGAATTCGATGTCTAGGTGTCCCACGTTGCCGATGACGAGATCCACATAGTGCGCTTCATAGTTTTCGATGTCCAGGTGTAATCGTACGTTGAATGCAATGTCTAGGTGTCCCAGGTTGCCGATGACGAGGTCCACATAGTGCGCTCCGTAGTTTTTGGTGTCTAGATGTATTAATACCTTCAATTCGATGTTCACGTGTCCCAGGTTGCCGATGACGGGATTCAGATAGTGCGCTTCATAGTTTTTGGTGTCCAGGTGTAATCGTACGTTGAATGCGATGTCTAGGTGTCCCAGGTTGCCGATGTCGAGGTCCACATAGTGCGCTCCGTAGTTTTCGGTGTCTACGTGTATTAATACCTTAAATTCGATGTCCATGTGTCCCAGGTTGCCGATGACGGGATTCAGATAGTGCGCTTCATAGTTTTCGGTGTCCAGGTGTAATCGTACGTTGAATGGTTGAATGCGATGTCTAGGTGTCCCAGGTTGCCGATGACGATGTTTAGATAGTGAGCTCCGTAGTTTTCGGTGTCCAGGTGTAATAATACGTTGAATGCGATGTCTAGGTGTCCCAGGTTGCCGATGACGATGTATAGATAGTGAGCTCCGTAGTTTTTGGTGTCTACGTGTATTAATACCTTGAATTCGATGTCCACGTGTCCCAGGTTGCCGATGACGAGGTCCACATAGTGCGCTTCGTAGTTTTCGGTGTCCATGTGTAATAATACGTTGAATTCGATGTCTACGTGTTCCAGGTTGCCGATGACGAGGTCCACATAGTGCGCTCCGTAGTTTTCGGTGTCTACGTATATTAATACCTTGAATTCGATGTCCACGTGTCCCAGGTTGCCGATGACGATGTCTAAATAGTGCGCTCCGTAGTTTTCGGTGTTCACGTGTATTAATCCCAGTAAGCAAGAAACATTTCAACTACATTGCATTAATGTTAAAACCTTGCTGTAATATAGTTAAAATGTTTCTTGGTGTTTCTTGCTTACTGGGATACCTTAAATTCGATGTCCACGTGTCCCAGGTTGCCGATGTCGATGTCTAGATAGTGAGCTCCGTAGTTTTCGGTGTCCAAGTGTAATAATACGTTGAATGCGATGTCTAGGTGTCCCAGGTTGCCGATGACGGGATCCAGATAGTGCGCTTCATAGTTTTCGGTGTCCAGGTGTAATCGTACGTTGAATGCGATGTCTAGGTGTCCCAGGTTGCCGATGACGGGATCCAGATAGTGCGCTTCATAGTTTTCGGTGTCCAGGTGTAATCGTACGTTGAATTCGATGTCTAGGTGTCCCAAGTTGCCGATGACGAGGTCCACATAGTGCGCTCCGTAGTTTTCGGTGTCTATGTGTATTAATACCTTAAATTCGATGTCCACGTGTCCCAGGTTGCCGATGACGGGATCCAGATAGTGCGCTTCATAGTTTTCGATGTCCAGGTGTAATCGTACGTTGAATGCAATGTCTAGGTGTCCCAGGTTGCCGATGACGATGTCCAGATAGTGCGCTTCATAGTTTTTGGTGTCCAGGTGTAATCGTACGTTGAATTCGATGTCTAGGTGTCCCAAGTTGCCGATGACGAGGTCCACATAGTGCGCTCCGTAGTTTTCGGTGTCTATGTGTATTAATACTTTGAATTCGATGTCCACGTGTCCCAGGTTGCCGATGACGGGATCCAGATAGTGCGCTTCATAGTTTTCGATGTCCAGGTGTAATCGTACGTTGAATGCAATGTCTAGGTGTCCCAGATTGCCGATGACGATGTCTAGATAGTGAGCTCCGTAGTTTTCGGTGTCCAGGTGTAATAATACGTTGAATGCGATGTCTAGGTGTCCCAGGTTGCCGATGACGATGTCTAGATAATGAGCTCGGTAGTTTTCGGTGTCTACGTGTATTAATACCTTGAATTCGAGTTCTAGGTGTCCCAGGTTGCCGATGACGATGTCTAGATAGTGAGCTCCGTAGTTTTCGGTGTCTACGTGTATTTAATTCCTTAAATTCGATGTCCACGTGTCCCAGGTTGCCGATGACGGGATCCACATAGTGCGCTCCGTAGTTTTTGGTGACTAGGTGTATTAATAACTTTAAATCCGAATGTAAAACACGTAGATATCAAATTTGAGGTATTAATACACGTAGACACCGAAAACTACGGAGCGCACTATGTGGATCTCGTCATCGGCAACGTGGGACACCTAGACATCGAATTCAACGTATTATTACACCTGGACACCGAAAACTATGGAGCGCATTATTTGTAACCCGTTATCGGCAACCTGGGATACCTAGACATCGAATTCAAGCCTGATTCATAAGAATCGACTTAAAAATTTCCTAACGGCAGAACTAAAATTATGTCATAACATAATAAAAATTCGTTGATTTAAAATTATGTCTAGACATAATAAAAACTGGACAAATTAAAATTATGTCTAGAATAAAATTTGGATGAATTAAAATTATGTCTGACATAAAAATAATTCCGCATTTTTATTATGTGTATACACATAATTTTAATTCATACAATTTTTATTACGTGTACACATAATTTGTTTTTGAATGAACGTAAAACGTATTTGTTACAATATCTATTCATTATTGAAAATCGATATGCGCGACAAAAGCTCTTGTATATCATTAATTATGTTATTATTTAGATATTATATATATTTTTATTTATATGTTTTCAGTATTATTAAAAAAATTATTAGCATTTAGGATACGAATCTTTTTCCGTTAGTTTGTAAGTTTCATGATTAAAAAGATTATGTCGTATTATTAATACCTCGAAATAACACTCTGTACATATAGTTTATACAATGCGTAATACTACAAAAAAGCGTGATATCTGTACAAAATTACCTTTTTTAAAAAAAAGGTAAAGAAAGGCGCCAAGTACACGCATAGTAGTGTGTATGTTGTTACCTCGAAAAAAAAAACAGTGGTAGTATTATACCTCACAAAAATCTAAGTAACAAGTGATAGACGTAATCTTTGTATTTCGAAAAATCTCGAAAAAACCTAAGCAGTAGTATCTTTATCTCGAAAAAACCGAAGTAACAAGTGGTAGACGTAATCTTTGTATCTCCAAAAATCTCGAAAAAACCTAAGCAGTAGTATTTTTATTTCTAAAAAATTATTACTTAAGTGATTATTTTACAATTACAAAAAAGAAATGATATCTCTTTTTGAATTACAGCGCCAATTACAGAGAACATTTTTCGAGATCGAGGTATAATATTACCACACTGCTTTTCTTCAATTAGAATAAAAGATTGAATCATGAAGAATTAGACAGAGGTAACAATACAAAATACAAATATTTTTTTAAAATATTTAAACCCAACAAGGGAATACAAGGTATTTAAATACAAAGTTTATATATGTATTTTAAAAGATTTAATCGCATCGCAAAGAATTACAGAGGTAACAGTACAAAAAATAAAAATATTTTATTCAAATACATAAATTTTTCTTGTCAAAAAACTTGGCGCTGCTAGAGAGAGGAAGAGAGAGAGAGAGAGAGACACCTTTTATTCTATACTTAATCATAAGCCGCATTATTTGAGAGAAAGAGAGACCTTTTACAAATGTAAATATTACTTATTCTATACTTATTCTATACTTAATTTTAATCGCTTTAAAAATATAAACTTATCCTAACTTATCCTATACTTAATCATAAGCCGCATTATTCACCGTCACACACACACACACACACACACACACACACACACACACACACACACACACACACATCACCCACATTCACTCGCTCGCACATACACACCAGGCTGACCTAATTTTGAGGTCTAGCAGCGCCAAGTTTTTTGACAAGAAAAATTTATGTATTTGAATAAAATATTTTTATTTTTTGTACTGTTACCTCTGTAATTCTTTGCGATACGATTAAATCTTTTAAAATACATATATAAACTTTGTATTTAAATACCTTGTATTCCCTTGTTGGGTTTAAATATTTTAAAAAAATATTTGTATTTTGTATTGTTACCTCTGTCTAATTCTTCATGATTCAATCTTTTATTCTAATTGAAGAAAAGCAGTGTGGTAATATTATACCTCGATCTCGAAAAATGTTCTCTGTAATTGGCGCTGTAATTTAAAAAGGGATATCATTTCTTTTTTGTAATTGTAAAATAATCACTTAAGTAATAATTTTTTAGAAATAAAAATACTACTGCTTAGGTTTTTTCGAGATTTTTGGAGATACAAAGATTACGTCTACCACTTGTTACTTCGGTTTTTTCGAGATAAAGATACTACTGCTTAGGTTTTTTCGAGATTTTTCGAAATACAAAGATTACGTCTATTACTTGTTACTTAGATTTTTGTGAGGTATAATACTACCACTGTTTTTTTTTCGAGGTAACAACATACACACTACTATGCGTGTACTTGGCGCCTTTCTTTACCTTTTTTTTAAAAAAGGTTATATGTACCAGTTTAGTAGAATGCATTTACGTACTGTGCTTCTATGTACATATAATAGACAGGGTGCAAGTAGAAACTTGTACATTGCTTCCTCATATTTTTTAAGTAAGCAAGTAGAAACCTGCATTGCGTCCTCTATTTTAAGCTATAATTATTTTTATTTATTTATTTTGGCTTCCTTATAGAGGAAGCAATCAAAATTATGGACCTTTAACCGCATATAAAGCTGAATCTAATCAACCAAATGTTAAAGAATTATATATGAAATTAGGGTAGAAAAGACTGAAAAATATAATGAAATTGGAAATAGATCGATATCTCCAAATTTGCGGAAGTTAAAGCATAAACAAACAATTCTGCAAAAATTCAAAATTTTATTTAAAAAAAACCTTTTAATTATTAGCAATTTTTATTAATTCGATTATATTCTTCAGTTCTTTCTACCCCTATTTCATATATAATTTGTTAAGATTTGGTTGATTAATTCTGGAGTAAAAGAATTAAATTTCTATAACTCCAGAACTAATTAACCAAATCTTAACGAATTGTATATGAAATAGGGGTAGAATTTTCCGGAGAGTACTATAGAGTGTATTTTTTCGTTACCGATGTTCTGGAAACCAATTTTTAAAATTTTTCTAATTTTTACGGGTAAAAGAATAAAAAAAAAAACGGTTTCCAGAACATTGGTAACGAACAACTATACACTCTATAGCACTCCCCGGAAAATTCTACCCCTATTTCATATATAATTCGTTAAGATTTGCTTGATTAGTTCTGTAGTTATAGAAATTTCGGTAAATTTGGCACATACACACATACACACACACATACACACATACACACACACACATACATACATACATACATTTTTTAAAATTGCAATTTTTCGACGTTTTAGAACATTTTGAACACATTCAGAAAAACAAAAAAAACTTTTTTTAAACGAAAACAAAGCTTCCTCTATGAGGCAGCAATATACATATAATAGATATAATGTCAATATTAAAAATTTGTTCAGCTGTATACTCTTTTTAAACTGAATTTGTTTCTTAAGATGATTTTTGAAAAATTATATATTTGCGCTGGTGTGACATATGTAGACTTTATATAACACTTACATCAAATTAAGAAGTAGTCTACCACGTAAGGCAGTTGGCTCACGATCCAGAGGTCCCGAGTTCGATCCCACCAAGGTAAGTGTTTTTTTCAAATACGAGAAAATATTTATAATCATAGACTGCATCTTAAGAAACAAATTTAGTTATAAAATAGTAATAAAATTTCGAAAAAAATAATTTTTTTTATCTCGGTGAATATTGGAAATGTGCCACAACATTGCTGCACATTGCAGCAAAATTGCGCTACAATATTGCCACAACATTGCTGCACATTGCAGCAATATTGCCCAGGGTAGGACATAGATAGATTGCTGCAGCATTGCAGCAATATTGCATGCAATATTGCAAGCTTGCCGTGCAAGATTGCTGCAAGATTTCTGCAATATATCGTGCTGTTAGGGCAGCTGCACAAATTTTTAATATTGACATTATATCTATTATATGTATAATGTATATCTATTATATGTACATAGAAGCACAGTACGTAAATGCATTCTACTAAATTGGTACATATAATATATAATACACGTACGTATATGTATATATATATATATATATATACTTTTAATATGTTGCAGTGCCACCTTGCAGCAATGTTGCTGCAATTTTACGCTGCAAGTGCAATGTGGCAATATTGCTGCAATGTTGCTGCAATGTTGCTGCAATGTTGCTGCAATTTTACGCTGCAAGTGCAATGTGGCAATATTGCTGCAAGATTGCTGCAATTTTACGCTGCAAGTGCAATGTGGCAATATTGCTGCAAGATTGCTGCAATATATCGTGCTGTTAGGGTACATATATTATTCTTATTGATTTTTCTGTGGGCCCCAGGCCCTATCCACGATGACGATATCACGGACACGGGACGTCTCCATCAGGATCATGCTCCGATTACTTTGTACAAGAATAATTCTGAAAAATGCATATGATATAAAGGCACAAAAAAAAATTTGTGTAGAATTATTCTTAGTATAAAGTAATCGGAGCACTATCCTGGAGACGCCCCATGTCCGCGATATCGTTAACGTGGACGATCGAGACCCCGGGCCTAGAGAAAAAATAATTGTACAAACGATAGACCCCCGATATTGTTGTATAATACAAAATGTATGTCTACCTATCCCTAGCTTCTTCTCCTCTCTATATTAAAATGAAAGAAACGTATCCGACTAAAAAAAGCCCGTTTAGCGAGATAGGAAGCCGATGCCAGTCTCACGCGAACAGCGAACGTCGAATTTATAACACGCAATGGCTGCGTTCGGGAAGCGCGCTATTAGCGCTATATTGCATCATTCTATCTTTATCGCTCATCAGGTGTAAAACAAGGATAAAAGAAGCAAATAGCGTCTTCGCGAACGCACCCAATAAATTAGTATTTAGCATCTCGAATGTCTATCAAGAAACGAGACAGGTCATTTTTTTGTTTTCTAAGAGAATTCAATCACTAACCGAATTTCACTAATATCTAAACGTCAAGAACGCACGTGGTCCGAGTTAGCACAGTCCGACAGATTTTTTTCTATAGACGGCATAGTTGCCAAAAATATATATTTCATGAAAAGAAAATTAATCTGCAAAAATCAAATAATATTATGAGCACGAAAAAATATACACGAAGAATTTACTTTGAGAATCAGAAAGATTAAAAAAACGCGACAAAGTTTTTTTCCCTCCGGATGAAATTCCAACGTGCGCTTCTAAGGTCAACGCGCATCCTTTGCTAAACGAATGAATTCATACACGTTTTGCTGCCAGATCAAGAGACACGGTAGTGTCTCGCGCCAAGTACACGCGGAGCGAGACCGCACCGTGACTCTTTTACGCGACGCGACGGGTTGCGAGTACCCGAGATGTTGAGATCTCGATAACGAGTGAACGGATCAAGTTCTAAGTAGGCTTGATCGATAGTTGGGGTCAAAATAAGGGGGGTATCTTCTATATAATTTTCCGCTACGTGCCCTAGACGCAAAGTCCAAATGTGAAAATTTTATATTAAGATACTCCTCCTCCTCCTCCTCCTCCTAACGCCGACGTTTTATATGATGACGTCATAATCAGAAATGTCCCTTTCACTTTTTCGCCACTGGCGGCGCTTTCGGGCTCGCCAGTTTCGATATCGCGCGCGTATTTTGAACGGTCTAGTAGATAAATTATAGGTCGATAGACTTATCGGTCAGGAGGAAGATTTCTATTTAGGTAAATTAGGTACTTAATTATATATATTGAGTCAATTGCTTCATGTATATCTAGAGAGATTTCGTATCTTTACATCGTATTACCACCGCTGCCGGAAAAGAAAGTCCTCTACGCTTGGCAGAAAGTGCCGCTAGGAAATTTTTTAAGTCGATTCTTATGAATCAAGCTTGAATTCGATGTCTAGGTATCCCAGGTTGCCGATGACGAGGTCCAGATAGTGCGCTTCATAGTTTTTGGTGTCCAGGTGTAATAATACGTTGAATGCGATGTCTAGGTGTCCCAGGTTGCCGATGACGAGGTCCACATAGTGCGCTTCGTAGTTTTTGGTGTCTAGATGTATTAATACCATGAATTCGATGTCCACGTGTCCCAGGTTGCCGATGACGGGATCCAGATAGTGCGCTTCATAGTTTTCGGTGTCCAGGTGTATTCGTACGTTGAATTCGATGTCTAGGTGTCCCAAGTTGCCGATGACGAGGTCCACATAGTGCGCTCCGTAGTTTTCGGTGTCTGCGTGTTTTAAGGTAGCTACTGCATTAGCGAAAACAAAGATTTTAGTCCGGGAGTCAGGGCTATTAAAAAATAAGAATATTGAAGTTCACGGCGCAAAGCTGGAACTTTTTTAAATCGATTTTTATGATATCCCGTAACAAGTGTGTAAAGTCTCTAGAATCAACTCGGCCCGCTTCGCCTTTTTTTATTGCAAAATATATTAAAAAACGCGTTTCTGTATAGTTTTCTTTAAATAACTCCTTTTGTGTTGGTCAAACGAAAAAACTTGAAGAGAGGAAAATTGTTCGGAAGAAAATTTCCTATAAGAATAAGTCTTAAAAAATTTTTTTAAAAATTTTTTAATTGCAAAATTGCAAAAAATACGCGAGAAAAGGGCCATTTTTACAGGTTCCCAAAAACTGGGTTAAAAATTATCATATTTAAGCGGACATTCACTCAATGATACCTTTCAGTATGCTGAACAAGTGTGCACAAGGCTCGCCTCCAATTTTTATATGGTTGCCTATTAACAAATTATTTATGCAAATCGGGCGCTTGGCTCTCACGTCTGAACGGGTGTACTTATTTTGATGCACTTTATCAGAAATGAAAAGTAACGATGTCTACTTTATGAATTTAAAATAAACAATTTTTTTTTTACAATTTGACTATTATTTAAAACAATTTAAATTTCGTATATTAAATATCGGCGTTGAATATTGGCGTAAAGTAATGCAAATTGCACCATTGGTTTGCGCTTAAAAAATCATGAATTTCAAAAAAAAAAACGTCCCGATACGACCAATAGAAGCCGAGATAATTGACTTTTACATAATTAATTATTACAGCTAAACTATTTCATATTTTTACTTGAAATTTGGTGTGAAGGTACTGGAGTGAGTGCTTTAACGGTAGAATTTTTTTCGCTGCGATTCGACTGCCAGGTTCGGCGAAAAAAAAAGTCGAATACAGCGGTTTTGGAGCGAGAGCGCCGGAGCGGACGCAGCGGCGGCTCGACTGCGTGGCGCGCAGGCGCGCGAGGCGCGCGAGCCGCCGCTGCGTCCGCCAAGCTCGCTTAATTAACAATTACTTTTCTCTGCAACAAAAGCACGTATTTAAACAAATTTTTTTTTAAATTTGCTTGAAATTTTCCGAATTTTATGATTATCACATTTTAAATGTCATATTCTCAGTATTAACGGAAATAAACAAGATATATTAGGAAAAATACGTATTAATTAATAACAAATTATTTTTGTGATATTTTATACTGTATTGTATGTTTTATATTGTCAATTGTATGCTGTATTGTATATTGTATACTGTCAATACAGATAAAAAATAGGTTTTCTACACACTTACACACTTATTTTACTTTATTTTACGTGACATTTTTTGAGTCTCTTTTTGCTTAAAATAATTTAATTTGATCTTCTAGTTGCAAATAAAACAGAATAACGCATGGTGAACTTTACACAATTGACAATATACAATGCCGACTTCCCTTACCTACATTAGTCTATCGACTAGAGGCTCTTTACCTTGGAGACCTGCTGCACGGAGAAAATTTTTCTCGAAAATATAAGTATACACAAACAAAGTAAATACCATACTAATCTTGCATGGCTAGGATATAGTCATAATATGCTAAAGATTTCAAGAAAGTATAGGAAAATTTAGAGAGCAAAGAATAAAACTATACGAAGAAGTAAATATTTCCATCAAAAGTATGGGACTTTCGAGAGCGCGTTTTACTATGTTAATTTAAAGACGGATGATTCATCTATATCTTGTCCGATTGTGTATCTTATGAACAAAAAACGAGACGTTTGTTGCAGTCATGTCAAAAACATAAGGACATAAGTTGCCGTTATAGGCTGTGGCGGTCAGCTGTTCGCCACGAGCGAACTTCAAAACGCTGTAAAGACCCTGCCGAGCTGCCCTAGATAAAAGGTCGATGTTGAATCTTAATCACGCGAGAATATACCGGCGATGCGCCGCGTAGCGGGCGCGAGCCGAATCCTCTCGCCGCGCGAGCCGAACCCTCTCGCCGCGCGAGCCCGCGTTGCCGCTCGCGCCGCGCGCCTTCCGTCGTCCACGATCGCGGTTACTATCGCATTTCTATGAAGAACATAGACTATTGCCAGATACGCAACGAATATTTCTATACAGTTCACGGTAGGTACCACCCTAGATTATATTTTTCCTATACCGTCTTAAAAAACAACGCTCAATCCAAGACATCTGTGAAGCTGGTAATTCAAGCTACAACGTCGAATATACACATGCTAGTATGGGACTTTTTTTACTGTTCTCATATTTCCTTGTTAGTATGGCAAATTTATTTACCTTTAGGTTACAAGATGTATCTGATCAAACTATTACTTTTCTATTGTCATATATTAATTTCCGGTTGAATACGCGTATATCTTACCGGTACGTAGCAAATCTGGTAAATTTTATTATGAGTATTCTACATTATTCGAGAAAAATTTTCTGCGTGTGCGGATATGGGTACGAACCAGCGCGACACCTCCACGTGGCCCTCTCCTGGATTTTCAAGGTCCGAGGGGAAGATCCGGACACCGCCGCAACTGCGGTGCTCTTATGTAGAATGAAAGTTAAAGAGAATAAAATTTTGAACATGTTGATGTATGCATGAATCCATTTTGGTAAAGATAGCTTGAAGTTAAGAGCAAAAAACATGAAAAAATGTCATTTTTGAGTGCATTTTGGAAAATAATTTTTTCTGATTGGTTGGAGGCAGTAATGTTATGTATTTTTCTTGAAGATATTTTAATTATCTTTAAAATGAGACGTCGTAGACCTTTTTTCATTGAAACGTTGATGAGTTACAGGCGTTTAAATATTGAAGAAAAAAAATCAATTTTTGTTAAATTAACATTTTAGTCCAAAAATATGTGGACAATAATTTTTCAAAAATTTATTTTACCTTGTTTTCATTACTTTATATATATATGAACGTGCTGGAGTAGTATAAGTCCTTCGCAAAGTATGTTTTATATAAAAAAAAAACAGTTCATGAATATTGCTGTATTTTTGATAAATTGTGGAAAAATTGCATTATCATTCCTTTTTTTGTAAATATCTTCGTTTCTATTAACTTTACGAAAAAACTTCAAGAAACCGAAATTAAAGCTGACAAAATTTCCTATAAAATAGAGTTTATGGCATGTAATTTTGAATGCATCGTGATGGGAAACTGGCGTTTCAAAAGACAGGTAAGTTTACGTATGTAGCAGATCATCACTATGAGTCGCCTAAAATGATGAAAAAACGTGTCCTTAACAATTTTTCTGTACTTATTGAAGTGTCAGAAGTTATTCTTGGGATCTTTCTGAATCGTTTGGTACTAGGCCGATATTTTTAGGACCGATAGTACTGTACGTAGGTACTAAAGATTGAGAAGAGCCCGAAGCCGGTATGCGGCGCGCGGCGCGGCAAACACATGTTACGACTCGTTTTATTTAAAAAATCATAACTTACGAACAAATTGACGAAGCTTAATGATTAAACACGCAAATTAAAGCTAAAAGTAGTGCGAATGAGAAAAAAATGAGATAATTATTAATTAAATAAGTATACTTAATTTCATCGCCGCATATTTGATAATTTTTAAATGGTA
The DNA here is from genome assembly GCA_030770255.1 of Temnothorax ravouxi. Taxonomy (NCBI): domain Eukaryota; kingdom Metazoa; phylum Arthropoda; class Insecta; order Hymenoptera; family Formicidae; genus Temnothorax; species Temnothorax ravouxi. Next base: position 32,925 of record JASTWP010001012.1, on the reverse strand, counting down.
CAGAAGGACTTTAAGGACTTAAAGAATGCTAAAAAAAGAATTTCTGAATAAGAAAAAACGAATTTGAAGTGTGACAGATATTTTTTATGTAAAAAAATTAATTTTTTTTTATAATTGTAGCTCCTCCCCACCTCTTCCACCTACCTCTGAGCCATAATAGTCCTCTGTGGAATGTCAAATTTTTTTTAACGACAAAAATATTTTAAATAGAGGAGACCGGGGCTAACTCGACATCGGGGCAAACTTGACACTAGACTTTTTGCTAATTTAAATCTATCGTAGAAACGTCTTTCCTACTGTAAATGCGTCTTTATGTGCCAGTATTATCAACGGGATTTGATGACATTCTGAGTTGTGGTGTAATTTTTAACGCGACATAAGCGTTTTTGATGGTGAAAAGCAATTTTTCTGATTTCTCGAAAATTTCTACTCTTTCATCGAGCTTTACTCTTGCAAACCTATATGTAAGTGATTTTCATGGAAAATTTGATGTTCTATATGAATCCGATAATCGTTTTTGGATATTTTATCAAATCGAATTGCACCGGGTCATGTGGCTGCAAAAAGGCAGGGTTAAGATGTTCTGACCTCTGTGCTAATTGCAAACAGAACGCTGCCTAAATATGTTCGTATCTGACGAAATGAGCGATTCCGAATCGGATGAAGACTATTCAAATAGTGCAAATGAAGAAGAAGAAGAAGAAGACTAACAACTAATTTCCATCGTATCTCTTCTATGGCGGTTATAAATTATTTAAAAATTCATATTTCCTCGATTTTTCACTGTACAGAAATGAATAAAACACGAAATTGTTCATAATTAGATTCTCTGCAACTTTTATTTAAAACATTTTTCGATTCGAGAGTCCATTTTCGAGATATTAGCGAAAAATGCGCGACGCGCGTACACGTTTTCGTTGCGCCGCAAAACTACCGGTGTTTAAAAAAATTCTATCTCTATCTCATTTGGTCATACAGACTTGAATAAAAAACGAAATTGTGCGGAATTTTATAAGCTACAATTTTTATATCTACATAAATTTCTGTAAAGTTGATATTTTCCGAGTTATTTGCGGAGAACTGGTTTTTTGGACTTTTTGTACCTTCCCCTGCTCGCAACGTAGCGTCTACACATGGGGACTTTTAATATGTTAAATAATACCCTAAAACAAGCCTGTTTACAAAGTTTCAGCCCTGTAGGAATTATTTCCTCCAAATCGACAAATTTCGAGTCATTTTCCTGGGCTATTAATTCTAGACAAGAATTTTGCATTTCTATAAAGCCTGCAATTAAAAGATCAGTGCTATATATATATATATATACAGGGTGTAACAGAATTGTTGGTACTTTTCTCAGATTTAGATAGAGCGAGCCAAACTGAGTCGAAAAGTCATGTACCATTTTGCAATTTTCGCAATAGTTTATGAGTTATTAATGATTAAAAATCGCCGTATTAGCCCGCCCACCGCCAAATCCAAGCGCGCGGCGAGAAGCGGCCGCCCCGCGGTCCGCGCGCGGGCAGTTGTTTACTACAAGCGGCGATGATCACGCACGAGCGGCGCATAACGCCGGGCCCCCGTCCTGAGCGATGATAGTTTCTCGCCTTTTTTAAATAGAAATAAAATATTCTAACATAGAAAAATTTTTTGTGCGTACGTATGTACATACGTGTGTACATGCATACACAGAAAAATATCAATTGTACTGCTTAAAAAAGCGATTACTCAATTTATTTATTTTTTTTTTTAGTAAGTAACGGTTGTCTTTAAGGAAAGAATATTTTCTTGATAATAGTCTTAAAATGTACAAATTTTAGAAAGAGTCTTTATCATGTACTCGAAAGAAGAATTTATACTCCTTCAAAGAACATAATAAAATTTTATCAAAGAAAAATCAAAATTATAAATAAAGTAATATGAGGACCCTCGAGATTAAAATAGGAGAAGTCAAGGCTATGAGGGAGATGTCAGACGCAGATCACAGTGCGTAATATCAGAAATAACTGATTTATTCGTCGTTTTGATACATTACATCGATTCGTACGTTTCGGCTCAGCTTTGAGCCATCTTCAGCGGTAGTTACAGAAGTTAAGAGTTACACGTTCTCCGTACCGTATGATGAGTTTGCTGATTCAAAGTATCAGAAACATAGACCAATTGATCCATATCTGTAAATTTGTTCAATTAATGTTGAGATATTAAAAAGATCCCTTAGGAAATTCACCATTCGGTCTGAAAAACGTGGAATACAAAGCCATGTACATAATGAATACTCTCTGCGAGAAGACGTGACGATCTTATCGACACGACACATGCACAGCAATGATATGAAAGATCTTGCAAGAAGAGGCATGTCGTAGGTCAACACACCGGCGAGGATTATAACAAAGCACGACTTGACACCGTCTCAAAATGACACAGATTTTTTGCATCATGCATATGTCACGGTTTTGAGCAAATTGTAATCCATGCTCATAAACTTTGGTCGTTGGCAAATCGGGGTTTTACTATTGATACATGCAATGTTGTGACGGTGTCAAATTGTGCTTTGTTATAATCCTCGCCGGTGTGTTGACCTACGACATCCTCTTCTTGCAAGACCCTTCACATCATTGTGTGTCGTGTCGACAAGATCGTCAAGTCTTCTCGCAGAGAGTATTCATTATGTACATGGCTCTGTATTCCACGTTTTTCAAGACAAATAGTGAGTTTCCTAAGGGATCTTTTTAATATCTCAACATTAATTGAACAAATTTACAGATATGGATCAATTGGTCTATGTTTCTGATACTTTGAATCAGCAAACTCATCATACGGTACGGAGAACGTGTAACTCTTAACTTCTGTAACTACCGCTGAAGATGGCTCAAAGCTGAGCCGAAACGTACGAATCGATGTAATGTATCAAAACGACGAATAAATCAGTTATTTCTGATATTACGCACTGTGATCTGCGTCTGACATCTCCCTCATAGCCTTGACTTCTCCTATTTTAATCTCGAGGGTCCTCATATTACTTTATTTATAATTTTGATTTTTCTTTGATAAAATTTTATTATGTTCTTTGAAGGAGTATAAATTCTTCTTTCGAGTACATGATAAAGACTCTTTCTAAAATTTGTACATTTTAAGACTATTATCAAGAAAATATTCTTTCCTTAAAGACAACCGTTACTTACTAAAAAAAAAAATAAATAAATTGAGTAATCGCTTTTTTAAGCAGTACAATTGATATTTTTCTGTGTATGCATGTACACACGTATGTACATACGTACGCACAAAAAATTTTTCTATGTTAGAATATTTTATTTCTATTTAAAAAAGGCGAGAAACTATCATCGCTCAGGACGGGGGCCCGGCGTTATGCGCCGCTCGTGCGTGATCATCGCCGCTTGTAGTAAACAACTGCCCGCGCGCGGACCGCGGGGCGGCCGCTTCTCGCCGCGCGCTTGGATTTGGCGGTGGGCGGGCTAATACGGCGATTTTTAATCATTAATAACTCATAAACTATTGCGAAAATTGCAAAATGGTACATGACTTTTCGACTCAGTTTGGCTCGCTCTATCTAAATCTGAGAAAAGTACCAACAATTCTGTTACACCCTGTATATAAGAAAAAAACCGGTATTACAGACGGCTTTTAGGATCACCAAGGGGATGCTGGAGTGAAGGCCGAACTTCTTCGATGTCGATAATGTCAAACATTTTTTATTCTGTTCTAATTCGTTTTCTATCATTTTCTATATTACCGGCCTATATCTGCCCTTGTCTAACGAGAAGGCATCTGTTCTTGTTTTGATTGCTGCGCCATCTCTCGTTACACGCAATACTACTCCGCACGCATACATACATATGAGATTTTCAACGACAATTTTCTCTTATACTAAAGCTTTTAAGCTTATTTCTGAAAGCACAACATTATTCTTTTTTGCAATTCCGAGGGTGGTGTATGCTTATTTTATACGTACAAAGTCTAAATTTTTATGTGCAGCAAATGTTATCACGTCATACATATAATTTTTTTTCGTTTTTTATGTAAAATCAACGCTAGCACCCTCCGTTTTTATGCGTACCTTAATTCTGTAAAAAAGTTTTTTCAATTCCGTAAAGCTAATTCAAAGTTAAGTGTCAGCAAAAAAATGTCGGTAATTGCTACTACTCCAGCATCCCCTTAAAGTCCCTAATTCGCATTTATTGTCAGATAATATCTTCTTCACAAAATTATATTACCTAACTTAACTCAAGTAACATGTATTTCAAAAAAAGATGTGAAATCTTTAAATTAAATTGCGCCAATTGTAAAGAGAATATGTATATTGCTTTGAAAGATAATTGTTATGCAACTACTTTAAAGAAATAAAACCCAAGTGGTATCTTCGTATTTCTATTCAAGGGTCTTCCTATTCTAAACCCAAGTGATAATAGCTTTTTAATTCTGTTTAACAAACTTTTAATATTACAAAGAATTATTTTAATCACAAAGAATTAAAAAAGTAACGGTACAAAATAAAAATATTTAATTAAAACAAAATAAATAAATTTTTCTTGTAAAAAAACTTGGCGCTGCTAGACTTTGAAATTTAAACATTAGTACTAAGATTTTTGATTGAATAAAAAACAATAAACGTAATTTAGGGAAGAATGCGACAGGAGTAAAAAAGCAGCGCCAAGTTTTTTTACAAGAAAAATTTATTTAAGAAATTTCTTTGAATTGACCGTGACTGGCAATAAATAACGTCTCTTCGATATGAACGTTGAAAAACTGTGAGCCAACTTGGTTTGTCAGATTCACACAGCACTTTTTTCGGATCAATCATCGAGGCATTATTAATTTCGACCATGGGTTTTGGTCAGTTGATGTAATTTATAAATTATATAGTTTTTAAAATTTTTATACACCGTATTATACACCGTCGACTGAAGAATCGGTGCTCCATCTTATATATAGTTGTTATTCGAGGGGGCCCCCACTCAAGTTTTAGGCGTACACAAGACTATGGGATTACTTGGATTACGCTGGACTACATGGGACTACGAGAGATTACTCGAGAGTACGTGGGACTACGCGAGATTACGCGGGACTATACCGACTACGCGTGATTACGTGCGACTACGCGAGATTACACGTGATTACGTAGCATTACGCGAGATTACACGAGATTACATGGGACTACGCGAGATTACGTCGGACTACACGAGATTACGTGAGACTACGCGAGACTGCAATGACAGTTATAGTCAATTGTGTTAACAATGCAATGTTTTGAGCTAGAATGACTCCAATATCTTTTAGACAAAAATGGATGTAAATTATGAACATTACTTTGTAATGGAAAGAGCAGTCAGAAAATAAAAAAGAATTAAATTTTGACATTACAGTGTAAGAAAGGACTAGTAACATCTTAATATATAAAAAATATCCAAGACTGTGTGTGTGTGAGTGTGGGTTTTTTTTCTGGATTGGTATCCTTATTGGTGTCCTTTTTTTACAATTACATAGGATTTGGTGTAAGATACACATTGCCCTACAGCAAGAAAATAAAATCAATCGATGAAAGTAAAGGTTTAGGGAGAGATTTGAGAAAACGCTAAATAAAAAGACTATAACTTTTGGGGTCCTTTCATTCACTTTTTACTTTTGCTTGAACTGCACAGTAGGAAATTTGTGCTGCATTGAAAATAAACATATATAATATTTAAGACTAAGGAACAAATTAAATAAGTAATCAAGTAATAATGTTTTATAATAATAATTATATCAAGTTATATAATAATAATTATATCAAGTTTTATTTACAGTCAGTCTCAATTTCAGTCTTAAAGCAGTCACATTCTTTGGAATACTAATAGCAATAGCATTGGATGTTTACCTAACTAAAATAGATTGTTTAAGACAATTAAGAATTCACATTAGACATTCAAAAAGGCAGTAACACATAAAGAAATGTTTACAACTAAATAAAATAAACATCAAATTAAACAATATTTAGCAATACAGGAACACAAGAGACCGTGTAGCTTTTGTTACATGTAAAAAAAACAAACAAAATTATCTCAAAGTAGGAGAACAATAAATAATATAACAATCACATTCACATGAAAGAGTACAATGCAAAACCAATGTAATAAATATAACAAATCAGTTTCACTAGAGTACTTGCAAAACCTATTTAAGGTTTGACTAGTTTCTTAATATCTTGAAGGTAACATTGTAGCACTAAGTCATTCTTAAGTACCTTGGGACGGGGAAGAGTACAGATGTACTTCTCAATATCATAGTATCCATGATTATCCATGGTCATACTTTTCAACTTACGGTTTGAAATTAAAAACCAAGAACACATACAGCCCAGGCCTCTTCTTGAATGATCGGGTGCTTTCACTGGAGCTGAAGTATCAGAATATTCTTGACTACGCCATGTAGGTCCACTCATGTAGCTAAATGCAAGAATTCTTCCCACAACAATAGACTTGCCCTCAGTGAAAGCACACCAATCACCAATGAAAACTGTTTCTTCTCGGTGGGGCACCAAGCTTTTCGCATTGGGAAGAGAAAGAGAATCATGACTGACCTGGTTGGTTTGGACTCGTAAAAGTCTATCACTACTCATTTTAGTGTCACCGCCACTCAAAAGCCAACAGAATGAAGTTTTCTTAATTATGCATGTTTTGCCATTCCCATCCATCACTTTAACAAATGGGCTTGTAGGTGTGACCACTACATCATCATGGTTTTTTAATCCTAGTGAGCCACTTGAAATTATTAGAAGGTCTTCAGTGACATCGACCAAATCTTCATCAATTTCACCTTCTTGAAAGGCTTCAGTATCTGAAACTTGCTCCTCCGAAGCTTGCTCTTCAGAATCAACTGCTTGCTCCTCATCCACAGTTTCATCAGCATCTAAGACCAGTTCTTCTAATATGCCATCTAGAGTGTCAGAGGACACCAACGGGAGCTGACAGTTAGGAACTGGAGTTTGCTTTTTAGCAATACCAAACTTGATGCACAACTCCAAAGCTGATTTGAACGCAGCTTCCACATTAGCCTCAATTTCACAATCCTCGGGCAAAACAAGAATGGTCTGTTGTTCAGGTGCAGACGAGCAATATTGTTTCTTCAGTCTAGGAAAATGGATGGTATCCTTCAAATTAATAAAGGTGTCACCCAGAAAATCAACTCGTCTAATACGGTGTTGCATCTCAAGCATGCTGAACACAACTATTGAGCTTTGTATAGCTGACATTGCTCGCAACCGGCGAAAGCAATCTTCACACTGCTGGCTTCCACAGAGACACGGTAAGAAGATGTCTGCTTCTTTTGCTTCTCTCCGTTTGCGAATAAGCTTGATGAGTCCATGGCCATTCAGTTCGATACATATGTATGCATTACAAGTGATAAAATTATGACCAAGAGAATAACCATCAGTATCAAGCATCCACTTCCTCCAAAGTCTTAAAAAAAAAATCCACTTCCAAATCAAGAACACTCTTTCTAATGGTAGCAGCTGATGATCAAGAAAAACACTTGTTACTTCTCGCATCATGTCAAGATATAATGCTGTGGCTTCGCTGCCTGGGACTGTCTCTCTCAGAAGCTGCGTTACTTTAAGGTCACACAACTTTTGGGCCGCTCTAAAATTCATCTTGTCTTTTGGGTCAAGGATACTCTTGGTAAGCTGATGTTGATCCTTTGACACTTCATTAAGGGTGCGTTTCGATATTTACTGTAAGTACTGACGATATGACGTCATTGAGTAGAACTGCAGGAGCGTTCCGTAATTACTTCTGTTGCTTTTACCGCATATAACGCTGCAATAACGGAACGATATCCGCAGTACTGCTCTCTTGTTATGTATAAGAAAAAGATATAACCTATCTTAACCTACCCTGATAGCACAGTGTCAGTTGGTGCCGTCATGATGCCGTCGTGATGCTGTCAATATACATGAATTTCGTGCATATTAACAGCATCACGACGGCATCATGACGGCACCAACTGACACTGTGCTATCAGGGTATAAGAGACACGACGTGACACGACGATAGAACCACCTATTCTAAATATATAGAAAAAAATTTTGTACTTAAACAATAATGTTGGAAAAGTCATGTCTATAAAATAAATAACAATTTTCAGATTTATGAAAATATCGAAATTATTTATTATTATATTAATTATATTAATTTAGTAACCTTTTCGGGCTTTTTCCGCATTTTCGTGACTAACAATTACTGTATATTTCTCGTTTGTTACCTTCCAGGTTCACAAGAACCAAACCTATGTGAACCTGGCACCCAACTTCCGAAAAATTAATTTTTTTACGGAAAACGTTAGCATTTTGTTTGCAGTAACAAAAATTTCGTTTGTAGTTTAATACATTAAAAATTATAAAAATTACTTGCACCCCACTTTGAGATATCTCAAGTCCGTTTGCGCCATCTTCTTTAGAATCATTTGTAGTTGTTTGTAGTGCTTTTTGTTTTGTTTGTAGTTGAACCGTTTAAAAGTTACAACAATTTAAAAAAATAAATAAAACCTAACTTTGTCATTTGTCGAGATATTTCAAATCAGCTTGCGTCATCTTCTTCAGAATTATTTGTAGTTGTTTGTAGTGCTTTTCTTTTTGTTTGTAGTTGCACCGTTCAAAAGTTATTATATTTTGCAATAAACAAAAAGTGTAACTTTGCCAATTTTGAAGATATCTCAAATCCGTCTGCGCCATCTTCTTCAGAATCGTTTGTAGTTGTTTGTAGTGCTTTTCTTTTTGTTTGTAGTTGCACCGTTCAAAAGTTATTATATTTTTGCAATAAACAAAAAGTGTAACTTTGCCAATTTTGGAGATATCTCAAATCCGCTTGCACCATCTTCTTCAGAATTGTTTGTAGTTGTTTGTAATGGTTTTCGTTTCGTTTAAAATATCTCCAAAATTGGCAAAGTTACACTTTTTGTTTATTGCAAAAATATAATAACTTTTGAACGGTGCAACTACAAACGAAAAGAAAAGCACTACAAACAACTACAAACGATTCTGAAGAAGATGGCGCAAGCGGATTTGAGATATCTCCAAAATTGGCAAAGTTACACTTTTTGTTTATTGCAAAAATAACTTTTGAACGGTACAACTACAAACGAAAAGAAAAGCACTACAAACAACTACAAACAATTCTGAAGAAGATGGCACAAACGGATTTGAGATATCTCCAAAATTGGCAAAGTTACACTTTTTGTTTATTGCAAAAATAACTTTTGAACGGTGCAACTACAAACGAAAAGAAAAGCACTACAAACAACTACAAACAATTCTCGACTTTGAGATATTTTAAAGTAAGGTGCGAGTAATTTTTAAAATTTTTATAATTTTTAATGTATTAAACTACAAACAAAATTTTTGTTACTACAAACAACTACAAACAAAATGCTAACGTTTTCCGTAAAAAAATTAATTTTTTGAAAGTCGGGTGCCGGTTCACATAGGTAAGGACCAATTCTCCAAAGATGCCGCCATAGCCGCCATGTTCTTACTGCGAATGCCTCACCTCGCGAGCCGCAGTAATGAAAGTAGGAAGTGACGACAAAATCTATGACGTCACATGAACACGAAAACGCTTTGACAGCTTACTGCCGCGTATATTGGAACGGATTTACAGTGCTGCCAGTACTGCGAGTGAATAACGAAACGCAGCCTAAGTAAGGCCACCAAGTGCCCTTTAGATGCTACATGGTTCTTACCAAAGGGAATAATTTCAGAAGGCTTGAGTAATTTTGATTTAAGTTTCACAAGTAAGTGGATGGTATCTTGAATCATAACTGGTTCATTAATTAATAGAGAAGAATGAAACCATGGCCATTTAGATGGGCCAGTAAGTGAAAATGTTCTCATATACATGGCTTTCAAAAGTTTACCATCTCCATCTGCAGAAAAACCATCAATTTCAAGACCTGCCTTTAAAAATGCTTTTTCCATCCAGTGCCACCGTTGTAATACATCAGTGTGCTGGAATTTGTTGTCAGTGCCGTACAATGCCACACAAAATGCTGGTGATTTTGCATCTAATGGCTGTGCCATAATAGCATATGCATTTTTGCTGACTGCATTTTTTTGAAAATGAGACTGCATTTCAGTAGCAGAAGTGGCTGGAAAACTATTCGACACAGGCAAGCCATTTTTCAGTTTGGGAACAAACCCAACAAGTTGATTTGTTTTGATGTCGTACTGCACCCTTCCATTGACACTCGTCCCATCTTCACTTACATGCACTTTTATTGTTTTAATACCCATTGAGTCCATGCGGTGCTTCAGCTGACTGATTCTGAAGACACCCTCCTGAATAGGATCACTTGCAGTCAGACATCTTCTTGCGGATGTAATGGATGGGAAATGTAAGTTCTTCTGTAATATTTCATACAGCTGAGGTCCACCAAGAGTAAAACACAAGGTAGCAAATTCTTTTATAGTAGAGCTGTACCTCAGGCCACCTGGTTTTCTTCCTGCATTTGATTTGGCACATTCTAACATTAGTTTTAGAAGCTGAGAAATGTCATCAGTGGCATAGTCACAATTCTTTGGAATATTCCTGTTCAGGGACAGGACAACATTTTTCAACCGTTTGTTTTCTGCGAGGATGAGCTCCATTTGATTTAATATTGGGAAAAATTCTTCAATTTTGTGGCAGGAATCAGCAGCTTTAATAAGCTTTAGCTGATTCCTAGCCGTCCTGCTGTACTGAGACCAGTCTCTTTTTCTGTGGTGGGAGAGGGTGGTCGATTCTTCCCCACCTTCTAAACAAAATCCTGGTCCGAAAAAAAGTTCCCACTTTTGGATTGAATTTTGGCGGGGACAACTCCAATATCATATGCAGTTGGGTTTGTATTAGTCTCCTTTCCACCATCAGCACTGCCTCCCTCAGAATCTGTGCTACTTTTAAACATTGTGCTCAAAGTTTTTTGCCCCGGATCAGTTTGTTTCCTCTTCTTTTTTTGGTGCACATTTTCTACATGCCTGTAGAAATTTGAGGGACTCCACCGTGTACCAATTTGGCTAATTTTGAAATTTTGAGAGCATACCACACATGTTACACTAGCTATAAGGCCCCCCAAGGGATTTTTCACCACTATGGGAACAATTGCAGGAGAATCGTAATCTATTTCACCCTCTTCATTCACATTTAGAAGATTTGAAGCATTTTTTTCAAACCATTTTTGGATGTTATTTGTCAAAATTTCTGTTTGTGTCAAAATATTGTCAGAATCATTTGAGCTGCTGTCAGAAAGCTTAGGCTTCTTGGAAGCAGCTAGTTTAGATGGCGCAAAACATTTTTTAAAAATAAATGCCACTTGAGTTTTCTTTTTGTTAGCTTCTTCCAGGAGATTACGAGCTACAGCAGATGCTTCTAATATGGTATTCCGTTGTCCTCCTAAAATTTCATACTCTTCTGGAAGAAATGAAAATAATGGTCCGTAATACTTCTCCAGTTCTTTCCGCTTTAAGTCTTCAGAAAGGTTAACAAATTTCTTCTCCAGTATCCTGTGCAGCTTTCTGCGCATAAATTGTTCAACCTGCTTCATGTCCTCATCACAGAAGCTCTGCAGTGAGCGAACATTGTCATATCCCATAGTGGTTAATATTTCCTTCAATGGGTCTTGGAGTTGAAGAGTGTGAGATGAGGATTCTTCAAGAATGTCCCAAAAGGAATCCCCACGTACCTGTGAAAACAAACAATACAAATACAAATAAATAATTTAAAAGAACCACAACTACAAAATATTAAAGCTAGACTTTGTGCAAGATACTGCTATTCATAAATACTAACTTTTTCAATATCAATCTCTGCAGATGGTTGAGTTGTAGTGTTGTTATTAGGTTCATTATTTAACACTTCGCCAGTATCTTTAGGATCATTTAAGACTCCGCCTCCTTCTTTCTCATTGGTGTGGTTGTTTGTAGTTTCAGTCTTATCTGTCGGGACACCCCCATCGTCGTTCTTCATTTTTGTGGTCTTACAGATACTGCCAAGAAGAAAAAAAATTTGATTAATAAATTGACAAGCTGACAAAAGGAAACAAAAGTCGACATTATGTATATTTATAGTTTTAGTCGGCCAATATTTGAAATTCTTTTACTTGTCAAACAATGAAGTAATATTTTTCATAAAAACCTTGTTTCATTTGATTTACTTGGAGATGGGTATCAAGGAAATGTTTCCTAAACAAACTGCCTACTAGGCGCATTTAAACACACCTGTGCACAACAGATTGCGTGGTAGGCAGGGTTTGTCTAGGAAACATTTCCCTGATTCCCATCTCTAGATTTAATAATTATAATGGCACATATTCATACCTGCTGCAATAGCAGCCAAAAGAATTTTCTCCCTGAACTACCGCCGGCTCAAGCTATAAAGGCTGCAAGCATGGAAGAACACAAACATTATGAGTATTGAAGACATACAAATTGTGAAACACCTTGTCAGTGCCAAACGAATTATACACTAAGTTCTGAGTCACAACTAATTTACAAACAAATTATACGCAAAGTTATGAGTCACTGGTAACTTATAAGCTTAATAAACATTCTACACTCAAGGTGTTCTATGGTTTTAAGGTTAGGGGAGATTTTCTGGAGGGCATCATAACACGTCTGCGCGCTTGAGGTTAGAAAAAAAAATGGTAGCAGTACTGCAGGTAAATGAAAGGCACTGTTACTTTGCAAAACCAAGCCGTTTCGTGGTTAAGTAGTTATTTTATCACAAATAGCAAACTGTGAGAGCCCGCCCTCCCCCCGCCTATGCCTGTTTAGAAGCAAAACACCCACCCCTTGCGTCCGCGATGACAGGTTTACAAGCAGATCAAGCGTAATGCACTTTAGTAAACTGTTCTTTCTACATGAAAAGCCGAAATAGAACTAAATTCAATAGAAATTCTTACCTAGGACAATGCGTTGCCTGTGCTCGTGCTCTGCCGACGTCCACTCGTCCAGTGGTGCACGTGAGGCGTGATGGGGGTGAGGGTAGAGCAAGTTCGGTCACTTCCAGAAGCGACGCTGCCGACACACTCGGAAAAGCGGAAGTCGCCTGCGCGCGCTCCGAAATCGGTGCCGACAACGCAGGCACGTGTTGCGCTGCGCTGCGCTGCGTCGTGCGCTTCCGCTTCGACACGGTATACCTTCGACGCGATATAATGTGCGACTACACGGAAAAAATTTTGCGATTGTTAGAGCGCGGACCGCGGATAAGTTTTGCGTTCACGATTAGAAATGCATGCTCTCTTTTTTTTGGGACAGTTGCTCTCCCAAACTGCGGCGACTGCGATCTGAAAGCGTTGGTAATGCAGTTAGTAATCTGCATTACCAGCGCAGTTTGGGAGAGCAGCTGTCCCAAGGAAGGAGAGCATGTGTTTCTAATCGTGAGCGCGGGGCTTGTCTGTGGTTTGCCGCTGCAAAAATCGCAATTGCGTCAGCGACTGCCCCAAAATTTTTTCCGTGTACCGAACGACGACGTAAATGAACGACACACGGGCGCGTCCAGACCTGCTTCTGCGGGCGGGCCGAAGGGTTGCCTTGCCTGCCTACGTGTAAGGAGGGCGCTGCCATACTGCAAAGTAGGGCGCTGCCGTACTGCAAGGCGCTTTTTTGGTGCTGGCGCCGCCCGTAATAGCGACAGTGTGATTACACTCATTTTAACGCGTGATTACACATGATGTCGTGAGATTGCATTGGATTACGCGGGACTACGCCGACTACGCGTGATTACGTGGGACTACGCGAGATTACACGTGATTACGTGGGATTACAAATGTAGTCCCGCGTCCATGTACACAGGATTACAGGAGTGGTGGCCCCCTCGTTGTTATTGCGATAAATATTACCACAGCCTCAGTGGTCGAATTGGCACGACACCCGCACGGTATACGGGAGGTTCCAGGTTCAAACCCTGGCTGGGGTAATATTTTTCGCAAAAAATTTTAAAAACTATTTAATTTAGAAATTACATCAACTGACCAAAACCCATGGTCGAAATTAATAATGCCTCGATGATTGATCCGAAAAAAGTGCTGTGTGAATCTGATAAACCAAGTTGGCTCACAGTTTTTCAACGTTCATATCGAAGAGACGTTATTTATTGCCAGTCACGGTCGATTCAAAGAAATTACTTGAGTGTTATTATACTGGCGAAAGAAATTTACTATTCTGTTTAAAATTTATTTATTTTGTTTTAATTAAATATTTTTATTTTGTACCGTTACTTTTTTAATTCTTTGTAATTAAAATGATTCTTTGTAATATTAAAAATTTGTTAAACAGAATTAAGAAGCTATTATCACTTGGGTTTAGAATAGGAAGACCCTTGAATAGAAATACGAAGATACCACTTGGGTTTTATTTCTAAAGTAGTTGCATAACAATTATCTTTAGCAATATACATATTCTCTTTGCAATTGGCGCAATTTAATTTAAAGATTTCACATCTTTTTTAAAAATACATGTCACTTGAGTTAAGTTAGGTAATATAATTTTGTGGAAAAGAAAATAAAGATTTCACATCTTTTTTTTTAAATACATGTCACTTGAGTTAAGTTAGGTAATATAATTTTGTGAAAAAGATATGAAGCTATTACTTACATTAGAAGAAATTAAAAGATTCCACATTTTTTTTTTTTAAATACATGTCACTTGAGTTAAGTTAGATAATATAATTTTGTGAAAAAAATATAAACCACTTAGATTTTTGAATTTACAAAATACATTGCGTGTACTTGGCACTTTTTTTTACCTTTTTTGAAAAAGGTATTTTTGTACTGATATCACCTATTTTGTAGTGTTAAGCAAGAATCTGCAAAACATTTTTATTGTTTATTTTTTAATTAGCAATAACAACAAATACATAAAAATTAATAATATTTAAGTAAAAGTAAATTATACATTTCTCACAAAAATTGAAGGAACACTAAATTTATCTTTAAAAATAAGCAAAATTCGAGCAGTTGTAACTTTGTTAAAAATGAATAAAATTTAAATTTCAAGCTTAAAACCTCTACTTTCGAAAAGTTACTATTATTCGTCCAATTTTTATTATGTCTAGACATAATTTTAATTCAGCGAATTTTTATTATGTCACGATATAATTTTAATTCTGCCGCTAGGGAATTTTTAAGTCAATTCTTATGAATCAAGCTTGAATTCGATGAGTAGGTGTCCCAGGTTGCCGATAACGAGGTCCAGATAGTGCGCTTCATAGTTTTTGGTGTCCAGGTGTATTAATACTTTGAATTCGATGTCCACGTGTTCCAGGTTGCCGATGACGGGTTCCAGATAGTGCGCGCTCCATAGTTTTCGGTGTCCAGGTGTAATAATACGTTGAATTCGATGTCTAGGTGTCCCACGTTGCCGATGACGAGTTCCACATAGTGCGCTCCGTAGTTTTCGGTGTTTACGTGTACATACCTCGAATTCGATATCTACGTGTCCTGCATTCGAATTTAAATTTATTAATACACCTAGACACCAAAAACTAGCATTATGTGAACCTCGTCATCGGCAACCTGGGACACGTAGACATCGAATTCGAGGTATTATTACACCTAGACACCAAAAACTACGTAGCGCGCTATCTAGACCTCGTCATCAGCAACCTGGGACACCTAGACATCAATTTCAAGGTATTAATACACGTAGACACCAAAAACTACGGAGCGCACTATATGGACTTCGTCATCGGCAACCTGGGACACTTTAACATCGAATTCAACGTACGATTACACCTGGACATCGAAAACTATGAAGCGCACTATCTGGATCCCGTCATCGGCAACCTGGGACACGTGGACATCGATATCAAGGTATTAATACACGTAGACACCGAAAACTACGGAGCGCACTATGTGGACCTCGTCATCGGCAACCTGGGACACCTAGACATCGAATTCAACATATGATTCACCTGGACACCGAAAACTATGAAGCGCACTATCTGGACCTCGTCATCGGCAACCTGGGCAACCATATATCATGGGCAACCCTAAACATCGAATTCAAGCTTGATTCATAAGAATCAATATATCTATATCTATAAAGGAAGATGTCCTGACTGATTGACTGACTGACTCATCAACGCCCAGTCCAAACCCCTGAACCGAACTTTTGTCAAAAGTATATGAAATAGGGGTAGAATTTTCCGGGGAGTGCTACTATGTGTATAGTTTTTCGTTACCGATTTTCTGGAAACCGGTTTTTCTAATTCTTTCAAATTTTCGGGAAATAATTCACCAAATCTCAAAGAATTATAGATCAAACAGGGGTAGAAATTTCCGGGGAGTGCTATAAAGTGTATAATTTTTCGTTACCGATCTTTTTGGAAGCCGGTATCGAAATTTTTTCAATTTTTCGGGAGTTTATTGACCGAATCTTAAAGAATTGTAAATGAAGTAGGGGTAGAATTTTCTGGGGAGCGCCATGATGTGTACAGTTTTTGTTACCGATCTTTTCGGAAACCGGTTTTTTTAATTTTTCAAATTTCTTGGAAAATAATTAATTAAATCTCAAAAAATTGTACATGAAGAAGGAGTAGAATTTCCCGGGGAGTGTTATAAAGTGTACTATTTTTTGTTACCGATCTTTTTGGAAACCGGTTCCAAATGATCGAATCTCAAAGAATTGTACATAAAGTAAGGTTTAAATTTTCCGGGGAGTGCTATAAAAAGTATATCATTTTTTGTTACCGATCTTTTTGAAAACCGGTATCAGAAGTTTGACGAATTTTAAAGAATTGTATATAAAACAGGGGTAAAATTTTCCAAGGAGTGCTATAAACTGTATAGTTCTTTGTTACCGATCTTTTTGGAAATCGGTTACAAAATTTTTCCAAATTTTTAGGAAATAATTGAGTGAATCTCAAAGAATTGTATATGACGGAATTGAACTTCAGTAGATAAAAAAGTAATATATTTCAATTTATAGCATTTTAGAGAGAAAGAGAGAGAAGGAAGGGAGAGAGAGAGAGAGGGAGGGGGAGAGAAAGAGAGAGAGAGAGAAAAAGAGGGAGGGGGAGAGAAAGAGAGAGAGTGAGGGAGGGAGGGAGAGAGAGAAAAAGAGAGAGAGAGAGGGGGAGAGAGAGAAAGGGAGGGGGAGAGAAAGAAAGGGAGAGGGAGAGGGAGAGAGAGAGAGAAAGAGAGAGAGAGAGAGGGGGAAAGAGAGAGGGAAAGAGAGAGAGGGAGAAACTATTTTTGTGTCTTATTACACATGTCCTCCGGGGCGAAGCCCGGGTAACCAGCTAGTATTATATATAATACCTAATTTACCTAAATAGAAATCTTCCTCCTGACCGATAAGTCTATCGACCTTTAATTCACCTACTAGATCGTTCGAAATACGCGCGCGATATCGGAACTGGCGATACCTGCGCCGCCAGCGTCGAAAAAGTGAAAGTGACATTTCCCCTTTTTTATATATATATGTCATAAGATGTCGGCGTTAGATTAGAAGTAGTATCTTAATTAAAAAATTTCCACATTTGGACTTTGCGTCGCAATATCTCCGCTCGTAGGGCACGTAGCGGAAAATTATATAGGAGATACTCCCCTTATTTTGACCCCAACTATCGATCAAGCCTACTTAGAACTTGATCCGTTCACTCGTTATCGAGATCTCAACATCTCGTATACTCGCAACCCGTCGCGTCGCGTAAAAGAGTCACGGTCGGTCTCGCTCCGCGTGTACTTGGCACGAGACACTACCGTGTCTCTTGATAATTATTATGTTGGAGGTAAAAAGAGAGAGTCTAATGAACTTTTTTTTGCACTACGTATTAATATATATTTATTTATTTTTGCATATCACCGCACGTGTTCGATAGTGTAGTCAGATATTCCTAAACTCTCTTCTTTACCGCCTTTATTATTAAATATAACTCAATGCACATCCTACATTTCCAACGAAAATGAACTTTATGACAGTTGATCAAAATTTACAACTATCTGTTAATCCGTGAATAAGAATACAAGTTATAAACAAGGCGGCAGTATGGTCTAGTGGTAGAGCGCCAAACTCGTAATCTGAAGAACCAGATTCGAGTCCACTAGAGCCATGTAAACATGGAATGTTTTTTCCGAAAGCTGCCCTACGTGCAAGATAGGCTCTTGTGCGGAGCAAAAACTGGGCTCTGTCTTTCGGAAAGAGACGTTAAGCCGTTGGTCCAAAGGGTTAAGAAAGAGGAGAAGAGTAGTAAATGGATGAGAATTGTAACAATAAGGGGATCGATTAAAACTTCCATTTACTCCATACAAGTTATAAACAAAATCTTCTCTTCGCTCTTATCATTCATTAATAGAATAGCCGGGGCTGTCCTAACGCATCTCGGATAAAATAGCTTATAACACTTCACTAACTTTCCTTGTTCTAAAAATAATGGAACAATTTAAGTTGTTTAATCTCAATTTGTTTTAATTTTAGCTAAAACAAACTTTGTTAGAATTACGATAACAAAAATAACTATGTCAGCCTATGTGTATCTTCGCAGGGAGAACACATGTGCCTATTAATATGTTATACCTTCTATACAATATCATAATGATTTTCTTTAGATATATATTGTTGTATCTAGTCAATAATAACAGAATAAGATTTTACATTATTGACATTATTGTATCAAAAAAACTAAAATTATTTGAATAGAGAGAATTCAATATTTTAAAAAGAATTCTATAGATATATAATTTTAAAATTATTTGATAGTTTAATTTAGGTATAAGGCAGCTAGTAATTGTACTTATAAATGATAATTAAAAAATATATTTAACAGCTTCAGGCCGATTAAAATATGTAACTCTCATTAATATAATTAAAGTACATTTTTAAGATTCGTAATTATTCATTATTGTAATGTTAGAATGGTGGTGCCGGGAGTTTGTCAAATAAATGAAACTTTAGTTTTCTATTAGATATAAGTCTATATTATCACACTCCTTGTATCACACCCAATAGGGCAGTTGAAAAACATGTACACGACACGCGAATAAGTAAGTCACACGCCACGTCTACTCAGTGAGGCAGAAGAATCCAGAAGAAGCACGCCAGGGCCCCTCTCGGCCAGTGCAGTATCGGCGCATGCCCGTAGAGAGAGAGTAGGGGAAGAGATAGAGACAAGAGCAGGGCGCTCCTGTATTCTCACACTCCCTCCCGACCGCTCTTAGTCTTTGCTAGTTGAAGTTAGGTTCTCGCCACAAAAAATGATTCACGCCTCATCTCTCCGCTTACTTATTCCCTGTAAACATACAAATATAAATTACTAAACAAAATAAGATTTATTATTCATAAGCTCGCCAACTAGACAGCTATGTAATTCAAAGGCAAGAGACTTTGTAAATAAATCCGCTAATTGATCTTTAGAGGCCACCCATTTAACCTTTACATGGTTCCTTTGGACACACTCTTTAACATAATGTTCTCTCACCTCAGTCATATGTCTTAATTTATTCCCACCATTAGTTTCAGCACTACTTCCCGCAGCTCTATTATCGCACCATAAAGTCATGGGGAAGAATGATTCAGTCAAAATTAACTTTAGTGAATTATTTATAGCCATCATCTCTTGACACGCCTCGCTCATAGCAACATATTCTGCCTGGCATGTTGATAACGCAACATAGGATTGTTTATGTGTACGCCAGGTTATCGCATCTCCATATAATTTAATCACAAATCCACATGTAGTCAAGGAATTCTTGCAGTCTGCAAAACTAGCGTCAGAATAACTTTGTATGTCATTTGTCTCACCTAAATATCTTAGCCCTAATTGTAAGCTTATCGTCCCTTTCAAGTATCTAAACACTCTTTTAACCATTTTCCAATCATCAGTAGTTGGATTCACTTGGTGTCTACTTAATACGTTAACAGCATAAGATATATCGGGTCTAGTCGCACCTGCCAGATACAATAAACTACCCACTGCTTCTCTATATGGAACATTTTTTTTGTTTTTTGTTGTTAATAGTATATCATTGTCACTGTCCGTCTCACGCATTTTTTTCTCTCTGTTAGCTACTTGTGTAGTAACCATTGGTGTTTTCTGAGCGTGTGCTTCGCTAAAGTTGAACCTAGTTAAGATTTTTTCTGTATATTTTTCTTGGGTTAATTCAATTATTTTGTTCTGTCTGTCTCGCCTTATAGCTATACCCAAAAATTCTTTTGGTTCTCCTAACACTGTCATTTCAAATTCTTTACTCAAACTCGTCTTAACCTCTTCTAATTTATCTTTATCATTACTCGCCACTAATATATCGTCTACATATAAAAGCAAAATTAAGAACTTATCCTCATTTTTCCAAATAAACATGCATGGTTCTAATTCTGAATTCTGAAGACCCATTTTCAGAGCGGCTTCAGTAAATCTTATATTCCAACGTTTTGGACTTATTCGTAATCCATAAAGAGCTCGTTTAAGTTTACACACCTTTTCTCTTTTATCTTTATCAGTATAATTTGCACCGTCAGGTATTTCCATGTAAATTTCCTCTTCAATGGTTCCATTAAGAAATGCTGTTTTCACGTCCATTTGGCAAACTTCTAAATCGTGTTTATTAATTATTGCGATTATAGAACGCACTAGAGGCAACCTTGATACAGGAGCATAATAGTTTTTATCTTTGAAACCTCGAATGACAAGTCGCGCCTTATGTTTAATTTTCCCATCTGATTCTATTTTTTGTTTGAAAATCCACCTTGAATCTATAATATTAGCCTTTTTGCCATCACTTGTTATTGTTGGACGACTTATCAATTCCCACACCTCATTTTTATTCATAGAATTTAGTTCGTCATCGATTGCTTTTTGCCAAAGTTTCTTATCTTTCGTCAGCATAGCTTCTTTGTAGTTAATAGGGTCTAGATTAATATTGGCTAAAAGAGCATTATATAGTTCATTATCTTTAATTTCTGTTTGTTCAAATTCTGCATTGAATAACGCATCCGTTTTTAAATTTTCATCAATTTGTAAATTAGAAAAACTAGTATCGTTTACAGACTCACCGCTAGTCTCTACTTTATTTTCAAGTTTTGATTTCTTAGAATCTGATCCAATTTTTCTAGGTCTACCTCTTTTACGCTTAGGTTCTCCCTCCGTTCATTTCACACCAAATACCCACCGAATTTCAACTCAATAAACTCACCAGATCTGTAATTTGCTCCCAACTCTGTGTTTATTAGTAGGGATTCATCCTCTATATTAAGGGTCACTTTCTCCCCTTTGTGCAGACCGTCTAAATCGAATGCATTTTTCAAATATGTCCATAAATCTAGAAGATCTTCTTTCTCTGTAAAGATTTTCTTAGTTAATTAATCTGGAATTCTCCAAAGTTTTATTTTAACTCTGAATTTTCAGTTTGTTTATTTGTAATTTAGATGGTGAAGAACCAAGTTTTATTTAAAACTGCAGTTTAATAATTTAACACACCAGTAACTCGTCTTAAAACCACTCCTAGTTTCGCGCCATTAAATATGTACTCTCCGTTGATATATGCATATATTAATTCAATCTAATTTAATCGTGTATGTGTAACATATGTGTTCACATACATACATTTGTATACGTATACTCATAGCTTATGCCAAGTCGCAGCGACGAACGCAAAACAAACTTAACGGCACCGCGCGCGCATATTTGTCAAAGTATATCTCTACTCGGCAAGAGAAGGAGCCCAGCCTCGCGCTATATCTATATATCTTTCTCGCCTTTCTCTTTCTCTCCTTCGCTCGAGCGTCGCGCAACGCACCGCGCTCCCTCTTCTTCGAGTCTCCTCACGCGCCGGCCACGTGCATGCCGACTCTCGAAACCAAAACAACAAACCTCCCCTACTACGCGGGCAAGTCCCAACCGGCACACCACACGCCATTATCGTTGTCGCGCCATTTTGTCTTTCCGACTTTCACTTTTTATTTTTCCTAAAAGGATGTGCTTTATGAAATCGCGTTTAATATGTGCATTTTCTTTTAAGAACAACGACTTCATGCACTCCCGGCTTTTATTTTGTCGCGAGATTTTCTTTTCCTCCACGCACATATTTGTAAGGTTTTTGATATAAAA
Source organism: Temnothorax ravouxi (assembly GCA_030770255.1). NCBI lineage: Eukaryota > Metazoa > Arthropoda > Insecta > Hymenoptera > Formicidae > Temnothorax > Temnothorax ravouxi. Next base: position 10,858 of record JASTWP010001012.1, on the reverse strand, counting down.
CAGCTTTATTGTCAGGATAGCAATATATTAAAATGTCAATTACAGTGTCTCCGGTGATATTCGCCGATACGCCTTTTCACTAACTACTCAGTCTCAATATATAACTATACAAATACTTCGACAACGTCTCAGTCTCAATATATACGCACAAATACTCAGTCTCAGTACTTCAATATACAATACTCAATAAATACTCAGTCTCTACACACAACTTCAATAATGTACGTCACCTCAATAAATTACATGTGCCATTCTCATAGGCTTTCTCTAATACGACTTATCTTTACGCTGGCTACATCACGACTCTCTACTTCGACATTCGCAAATCATGTTCCTCCTTCAATCGCTACTAGCGCCTCTCTGCTAGTGCCAACCTACGTCCCTTCTCAAATCACCGTATCCCTATATTTTTTAAAAAAAAGGTAAAGAAAGGCGCCAAGTACACGCATAGTAGTGTGTATGTTGTTACCTCGAAAAAAAAAAACAGTGGTAGTATTATACCTCACAAAAATCTAAGTAACAAGTGATAGACGTAATCTTTGTATTTCGAAAAATCTCGAAAAAAACCTAAGCAGTAGTATCTTTATCTCGAAAAAACCGAAGTAACAAGTTGTAGACGTAATCTTTGTATCTCCAAAAATCTCGAAAAAACCTAAGCAGTAGTATTTTTATTTCTAAAAAATTATTACTTAAGTGATTATTTTACAATTACAAAAAAGAAATGATATCTCTTTTTAAATTACAGCGCCAATTACAGAGAACATTTTTCGAGATCGAGGTATAATATTACCACACTGCTTTTCTTCAATTAGAATAAAAGATTGAATCATGAAGAATTAGACAGAGGTAACAATACAAAATACAAATATTTTTTTAAAATATTTAAACCCAACAAGGGAATACAAGGTATTTAAATACAAAGTTTATATATGTATTTTAAAAGATTTAATCGCATCGCAAAGAATTACAGAGGTAACAGTACAAAAAATAAAAATATTTTATTCAAATACATAAATTTTTCTTGTCAAAAAACTTGGCGCTGCTAGAGAGAGGAAGAGAGAGAGAGAGACACCTTTTATTCTATACTTAATCATAAGCCGCATTATTCGAGAGAAAGAGAGACCTTTTACAAATGTAAATATTACTTATTCTATACTTATTCTATACTTAATTTTAATCGCTTTAAAAATATAAACTTATCCTAACTTATCCTATACTTAATCATAAGCCGCATTATTCACCGTCACACACACACACACACACACACACACACACACACACACACACACACATCACCCACATTCACTCGCTCGCACATACACACCAGGCTGACCTAATTTTGAGGTCTAGCAGCGCCAAGTTTTTTGACAAGAAAAATTTATGTATTTGAATAAAATATTTTTATTTTTTGTACTGTTACCTCTGTAATTCTTTGCGATGCGATTAAATCTTTTAAAATACATATATAAACTTTGTATTTAAATACCTTGTATTCCCTTGTTGGGTTTAAATATTTTAAAAAAATATTTGTATTTTGTATTGTTACCTCTGTCTAATTCTTCATGATTCAATCTTTTATTCTAATTGAAGAAAAGCAGTGTGGTAATATTATACCTCGATCTCGAAAAATGTTCTCTGTAATTGGCGCTGTAATTTAAAAAGAGATATCATTTCTTTTTTGTAATTGTAAAATAATCACTTAAGTAATAATTTTTTAGAAATAAAAATACTACTGCTTAGGTTTTTTCGAGATTTTTGGAGATACAAAGATTACGTCTACAACTTGTTACTTCGGTTTTTTCGAGATAAAGATACTACTGCTTAGGTTTTTTCGAGATTTTTCGAAATACAAAGATTACGTCTATCACTTGTTACTTAGATTTTTGTGAGGTATAATACTACCACTGTTTTTTTTTTTCGAGGTAACAACATACACACTACTATGCGTGTACTTGGCGCCTTTCTTTACCTTTTTTTTAAAAAAGGTAATTTTGTACAGATATCACGCTTTTTTGTAGTATTACGCATTGTATAAACTATATGTACAGAGTGTTATTTCGAGGTATTAATAATACGACATAATCTTTTTAATCATGAAACTTACAAACTAACGGAAAAAGATTCGTATCCTAAATGCTAATAATTTTTTTAATAATTCTGAAAACATATAAATAAAAATATATATAATATCTAAATAATAACATAATTAATGATATACAAGAGCTTTTGTCGCGCATATCGATTTTCAATAATGAATAGATATTGTAACAAATACGTTTTACGTTCATTCAAAAACAAATTATGTGTACACGTAATAAAAATTGTATGAATTAAAATTATGTGTATACACATAATAAAAATGCGGAATTATTTTTATGTCAGACATAATTTTAATTCATCCAAATTTTATTCTAGACATAATTTTAATTTGTCCAGTTTTTATTATGTCTAGACATAATTTTAAATCAACGAACTTTTATTATGTTATGACATAATTTTAGTTCTGCCGTTAGGAAATTTTTAAGTCGATTCTTATGAATCAAGCTTGAATTCGATGTCTAGGTATCCCAGGTTGCCGATAACGGGTTACAAATAATGTGCTCCATAGTTTTCGGTGTCCAGGTGTAATAATACGTTGAATTCGATGTCTAGGTGTCCCACGTTGCCGATGACGAGATCCACATAGTGCGCTCCGTAGTTTTCGGTGTCTACGTGTATTAATACCTCAAATTTGATATCTACGTGTTTTACATTCGGATTTAAAGTTATTAATACACCTAGTCACCAAAAACTACGGAGCGCACTATGTGGATCCCGTCATCGGCAACCTGGGACACGTGGACATCGAATTTAAGGAATTAAATACACGTAGACACCGAAAACTACGGAGCTCACTATCTAGACATCGTCATCGGCAACCTGGGACACCTAGAACTCGAATTCAAGGTATTAATACACGTAGACACCGAAAACTACCGAGCTCATTATCTAGACATCGTCATCGGCAACCTGGGACACCTAGACATCGCATTCAACGTATTATTACACCTGGACACCGAAAACTACGGAGCTCACTATCTAGACATCGTCATCGGCAATCTGGGACACCTAGACATTGCATTCAACGTACGATTACACCTGGACATCGAAAACTATGAAGCGCACTATCTGGATCCCGTCATCGGCAACCTGGGACACGTGGACATCGAATTCAAGGTATTAATACACATAGACACCGAAAACTACGAAGCGCACTATGTGGACCTCGTCATCGGCAACTTGGGACACCTAGACATCGAATTCAACGTACGATTACACCTGGACACCAAAAACTATGAAGCGCACTATCTGGACATCGTCATCGGCAACCTGGGACACCTAGACATTGCATTCAACGTACGATTACACCTGGACATCGAAAACTATGAAGCGCACTATCTGGATCCCGTCATCGGCAACCTGGGACACGTGGACATCGAATTCAAGGTATTAATACACATAGACACCGAAAACTACGGAGCGCACTATGTGGACCTCGTCATCGGCAACTTGGGACACCTAGACATCGAATTCAACGTACGATTACACCTGGACACCGAAAACTATGAAGCGCACTATCTGGATCCCGTCATCGGCAACTTGGGACACCTAGACATCGCATTCAACGTACGATTACACCTGGACACCGAAAACTATGAAGCGCACTATCTGGATCCCGTCATCGGCAACCTGGGACACCTAGACATCGCATTCAACGTATTATTACACTTGGACACCGAAAACTACGGAGCTCACTATCTAGACATCGACATCGGCAACCTGGGACACGTGGACATCGAATTTAAGGTATCCCAGTAAGCAAGAAACACCAAGAAACATTTTAACTATATTACAGCAAGGTTTTAACATTAATGCAATGTAGTTGAAATGTTTCTTGCTTACTGGGATTAATACACGTGAACACCGAAAACTACGGAGCGCACTATTTAGACATCGTCATCGGCAACCTGGGACACGTGGACATCGAATTCAAGGTATTAATATACGTAGACACCGAAAACTACGGAGCGCACTATGTGGACCTCGTCATCGGCAACCTGGAACACGTAGACATCGAATTCAACGTATTATTACACATGGACACCGAAAACTACGAAGCGCACTATGTGGACCTCGTCATCGGCAACCTGGGACACGTGGACATCGAATTCAAGGTATTAATACACGTAGACACCAAAAACTACGGAGCTCACTATCTATACATCGTCATCGGCAACCTGGGACACCTAGACATCGCATTCAACGTACGATTACACCTGGACACCGAAAACTATGAAGCGCACTATCTGGATCCCGTCATCGGCAACCTGGGACACCTAGACATCGCATTCAACGTACGATTACACCTGGACACCGAAAACTATGAAGCGCACTATCTGGATCCCGTCATCGGCAACCTGGGACACCTAGACATCGCATTCAACGTATTATTACACTTGGACACCGAAAACTACGGAGCTCACTATCTAGACATCGACATCGGCAACCTGGGACACGTGGACATCGAATTTAAGGTATCCCAGAAAGCAAGAAACACCAAGAAACATTTTAACTATATTACAGCAAGGTTTTAACATTAATGCAATGTAGTTGAAATGTTTCTTGCTTACTGGGATTAATACACGTGAACACCGAAAACTACGGAGCGCACTATTTAGACATCGTCATCGGCAACCTGGGACACGTGGACATCGAATTCAAGGTATTAATATACGTAGACACCGAAAACTACGGAGCGCACTATGTGGACCTCGTCATCGGCAACCTGGAACACGTAGACATCGAATTCAACGTATTATTACACATGGACACCGAAAACTACGAAGCGCACTATGTGGACTTCGTCATCGGCAACCTGGGACACGTGGACATCGAATTCAAGGTATTAATACACGTAGACACCAAAAACTACGGAGCTCATTATCTATACATCGTCATCGGCAACCTGGGACACCTAGACATCGCATTCAACGTATTATTACACCTGGACTCCGAAAACTACGGAGCTCACTATCTAAACATCGTCATCGGCAACCTGGGACACCTAGACATCGCATTCAACGTACGATTACACCTGGACACCGAAAACTATGAAGCGCACTATCTGAATCCCGTCATCGGCAACCTGGGACACATGGACATCGAATTTAAGGTATTAATACACGTAGACACCGAAAACTACGGAGCGCACTATGTGGACCTCGACATCGGCAACCTGGGACACCTAGACATCGCATTCAACGTACGATTACATCTGGACACCAAAAACTATGAAGCGCACTATCTGAATCCCGTCATCGGCAACCTGGGACACCTAGAACTCGAATTCAAGGTATTAATACACGTAGACACCGAAAACTACCGAGCTCATTATCTAGACATCGTCATCGGCAACCTGGGACACCTAGACATCGCATTCAACGTATTATTACACCTGGACACCGAAAACTACGGAGCTCACTATCTAGACATCGTCATCGGCAATCTGGGACACCTAGACATTGCATTCAACGTACGATTACACCTGGACATCGAAAACTATGAAGCGCACTATCTGGATCCCGTCATCGGCAACCTGGGACACGTGGACATCGAATTCAAGGTATTAATACACATAGACACCGAAAACTACGGAGCGCACTATGTGGACCTCGTCATCGGCAACTTGGGACACCTAGACATCGAATTCAACGTATGATTGCACCTGGACACCAAAAACTATGAAGCGCACTATCTGGACATCGTCATCGGCAACCTGGGACACCTAGACATTGCATTCAACGTACGATTACACCTGGACATCGAAAACTATGAAGCGCACTATCTGGATCCCGTCATCGGCAACCTGGGACACGTGGACATCGAATTCAAGGTATTAATACACATAGACACCGAAAACTACGGAGCGCACTATGTGGACCTCGTCATCGGCAACTTGGGACACCTAGACATCGAATTCAACGTACGATTACACCTGGACACCGAAAACTATGAAGCGCACTATCTGGATCCCGTCATCGGCAACTTGGGACACCTAGACATCGCATTCAACGTACGATTACACCTGGACACCGAAAACTATGAAGCGCACTATCTGGATCCCGTCATCGGCAACCTGGGACACCTAGACATCGCATTCAACGTATTATTACACTTGGACACCGAAAACTACGGAGCTCACTATCTAGACATCGACATCGGCAACCTGGGACACGTGGACATCGAATTTAAGGTATCCCAGTAAGCAAGAAACACCAAGAAACATTTTAACTATATTACAGCAAGGTTTTAACATTAATGCAATGTAGTTGAAATGTTTCTTGCTTACTGGGATTAATACACGTGAACACCGAAAACTACGGAGCGCACTATTTAGACATCGTCATCGGCAACCTGGGACACGTGGACATCGAATTCAAGGTATTAATATACGTAGACACCGAAAACTACGGAGCGCACTATGTGGACCTCGTCATCGGCAACCTGGAACACGTAGACATCGAATTCAACGTATTATTACACATGGACACCGAAAACTACGAAGCGCACTATGTGGACCTCGTCATCGGCAACCTGGGACACGTGGACATCGAATTCAAGGTATTAATACACGTAGACACCAAAAACTACGGAGCTCACTATCTATACATCGTCATCGGCAACCTGGGACACCTAGACATCGCATTCAACGTACGATTACACCTGGACACCGAAAAACTATGAAGCGCACTATCTGAATCCCGTCATCGGCAACCTGGGACACATGGACATCGAATTTAAGGTATTAATACACGTAGACACCGAAAACTACGGAGCGCACTATGTGGACCTCGACATCGGCAACCTGGGACACCTAGACATCGCATTCAACGTACGATTACACCTGGACACCAAAAACTATGAAGCGCACTATCTGAATCCCGTCATCGGCAACCTGGGACACGTGAACATCGAATTGAAGGTATTAATACATCTAGACACCAAAAACTACGGAGCGCACTATGTGGACCTCGTCATCGGCAACCTGGGACACCTAGACATCGCATTCAACGTATTATTACACCTGGACACCGAAAACTATGAAGCGCACTATCTGGACCACGTCATCGGCAACCTGGGATACCTAGACATCGAATTCAAGCTTGATTCATAAGAATCGACTTAAAAATTTTCTAGCGGCACTTTCTGCCAAGCATAGAGAACTTTCTTTTCCGGCAGCGGTGGTAATACGATGTAAAGATACGAAATCTCTCTAGATATACATGAAGCAATTGACTCAATATATATAATTAAGTACCTAATTTACCTAAATAGAAATCTTCCTCCTGACCGATAAGTCTATCGACCTATAATTTATCTACTAGACCGTTCAAAATACGCGCGCGATATCGAAACTGGCGAGCCCGAAAGCGCCGCCAGTGGCGAAAAAGTGAAAGGGACATTTCTGATTATGACGTCATCATATAAAACGTCGGCGTTAGGAGGAGGAGTATCTTAATAAAAAATTTTCACATTTGGACTTTGCGTCGCAATATCTCCGCTCGTAGGGCACGTAGCGGAAAATTATATAGGAAATACCCCCCTTTATTTTGACCCCAACTATCGATCAAGCCTACTTAGAACTTGATCCGTTCACTCGTTATCGAGATCTCAACATCTCGGGTACTCGCAACCCGTAGCGTCGCGTAAAAGAGTCACGGTGCGGTCTCGCTCCGCGTGTACTTGGCGCGAGACACTACAGTGTCTCTTGATCACCGCATTGATAGTTCTTTTATTCACCGTTTACAATCTGCCGCTTACAGCTCGGCCGTCCTGACATTATAGTTCGTCCCGAACTATTCGTTCTGTACATACAAATATATATATATAAAAATACTTATCAACCATCATTGTTGAACGTTCTATAATTATCTGCGTTATTACGCTGCCATATTTCTACATTGTCCTTTAATTATAAGCTTACATACTAACGCAATTATACTATACAATGAGAATTCATGTATTCTCCGATACTTGTGGTGCCACTTCTTGCAATCTTATCCAAGGCTTTATTTGTCTGCTGATAAAATAGTATTAATGGCTTCTGCGCAAGACTATATCCAGGTATATCCGTCACAACATATCTATTCCACGGGAGTGAAGGTAGTAAGAGAAGGGGTGAAACAACATGGCGGCAGGGCCAAGCAGGAAACGGGGGTAATGCGCGCGCATAGGCGAGCCGAAGTCATGCCGATGAGAGTCGATCGGGCACGAAGCGAACGAAGCCACGAGCACGAGTAGGATGTCGGCGGCCGACATCTTTGATCGATCATCTGCAATCGTCCGTTTCTCAGTTTCTCGCGGATCGGTTTTTGTCCTCACTCGCGAGCAAGTACGCGAAGTGCCGAAGACAGTGTCAACGAAGCCGCGGAAGGCTACGTCGTCAACGTGACGAGACCATCGTGCACAAGGACAGCCGTTTCTCGCCTAAACTCTTTGCGGCAGTTGTGAGTTCGACTCTGAATTTGTATATTCTATGTAATTTTTAAAATTTAATTTCGCGATTTGGCACAGGTAATTACAATCGCGTGCACGTTTGCGAAGTGCCGACTAAAGACAGTGTCAACGAAGCCGCGGAAGGCTACCTCGTCAACGGTGACGAGACCATCGTGGCACAAGGACAGCCGTTTCTCGCCTAAACCTCTTTGTTCTCGGCAGTCTCACGTGAGTTCGACTCTGAACTGTTGTATATGTCGCTGCAGTTTTTAACGCGCAAGTGCGTGACGGTCGCCAAATAAATCAACGGTTCACGATGTTTTCTCTCTCTTTCTCTCTCTCTCTCTCTCTCTCTCTCTCTCTCTCTCTCTCTCTATAATTCTCGTGGAAGACTCTCATCGTTGATTCCCCACCGAATGCCTTCATCAGGGATACCTGTACCACCGATAGGTCCGACCACCACGCCCGACGACATGCCGCAGGTTCTACCGAAGACCCTGACCACGCGTACCACCTCCTCCTGGACGAGGTTGAAGCACATGGCGATCAGGCCCATCCCGGCGAGGATGTAGAGCGAGCAGGCGCACAGGCTGAGCTCCTCCAGGGTGGACGAGGGCGCGTTACGTCCCACCGGCATCAGGTCTCCGAAGCCGATCGTGCCAAGGCTGGTGAAGCAAAAGTACCCGCCCTCTAACAAGCTCAACCTCCAGACGGTTGAACATGACCGCACCGCCGCATATATACACCAGCATTATCGCCAGGCACAGGCTGATCGGTATCCTGACAGGTTGGCCTCTAGCATGTACGCCGGTGACGAGGTCGATGATAAGGACAGCGAGCACGGGTGAAAATGCCGCTTGCCGTTGCCCGTTGTCACATCCTGAGCCCGTGTGACGAGAAAGATTCGATATGAAAGATACGTGACGTAAGATAAGTGTCGTATGTGATCGAGTTGATTGTTAAAGTAGATGTTAAGTGGATCATGTTAAAGTAGATGTAACAACTCTAATTATAGTTGCATATGGCATATATAATTTTTCTAATAATTATTTCTTTACGAGTTACATACAAGGATGATGGAGTGATGGCCATTTCTCGTCGGAATTATCATTTTGGAGCATGCATTTTCTAGTGCGAACTTTTGAATAAATATCACAATATCACAATGTCGCGGTGACGAGAAAAATATTAATTTTTTTTTACATTTCTGAGAGATTTTTCTGACAATAAGAGAGAGAGGCGGTAATATAATCCTTTCGATTAATCGTTACAGAGCATTACCTGGAGCGCGGCTGTCGAACTGGTAGTGGCGTGCAAAAGACCTTCGCTGCCGCAGTCGAGCAGGATCGCACTGCCGGTGCCGCGGATACCCAAATCGTCGCATGAGCTTTCCCTGCTTGCCGAGTAGTAGTTGCCACTTCCTTTGGTCTCCACGTGATTGTCGTAGCGATATGCCTTGGCCATTATGCCGCCGACTGGCGGTGGTGGCGGCGGCGGTTGTTGCTTTCGCGCACAGTTACGCGGCTGCCGGCACACACGCCCATACAGACGACGGAAGCTTCGGGCGAGCACGTCGCCCACTGTGCTTAGGTAGACCAACATCAGCGGGATTCCCCGCTAAGGCGTAGACTATAGTAATCAGCCGGCCCCAGACTGTGCGTGGCGCTACGCTACCGTATCCTGAAACCGAAACCGTTGTTACTACATTTCGCGCGGATCTATGTCACATGGGAAAAGCAAGTACTTGACCTTCGTTGCTATGACCTAATAATAATGTCTCGGGACTAATTGTGCCGACTGTGCCGAGTGCGCCGCGCCGAGGCGAGCACGTAACGGGCACGTTTGCCGAACAATATGCGCGAATCGAGAGATGACTTTTTCGCGTTTCCAACGCGACCATCTGAATTTGGACGAACCTATTGTTGTGATCAACGTCAGAGAATACAGCAGGCTACTACTGAAAGTCCATCGTCGACTGTGCAGCCGTCTGTCCGCGCTGTGATGGTCTCGGGACCGTGGAGGTAACGGTGGCATCTGCTCGTACGAGGTGCGCCTGAGGCCGCGAGCTAGATTCTCCTGGAACTCGAGGACTTCTCGGGCCGCCAGACGAGTCCAATTCTCCTTGTAAAGAACGTTGAGATCCTCGGTGATGCTCCACAGCTTCTCGACCGTGCGTGCTCTCAATTCCATGGCGGCGGAGTCGTTCTCCAGGTTGGGCGGCACGTAGGTAGCTCCATCGGGTTTTTGGGTTGCAACCTCGGTTCAGTGAATCCTATGAGAGAGAAGCACAGATATTATTATCCCTGCGTGATTAGCGAATCGG